>PVKA01002152.1:8609-100135 GCA_004027165.1 Ctenomys sociabilis
GTATTCAGCCTCCCTCTCACCGCGCCCAGCAGGCAGGGCTGGCACAGTACAGGGATGGAACCCTGCCTGCTGCACTCTGCCTAAGCACATGCTTTAGTCTGCTGAACTATCAGGCCTGCCCCAACAGAACATATTTTTAAAAACTAATAAAACATTTAAAGACAATACAAACATGAGCAATTGCTTTGAGAGTGACAGTAGGAGGTGTACTTCCCTACAAACTTGTTTTGAAATTTTATATCATTGTTTTATTGTTCATTTTTCTTTTCCTTAAATAATTTTTTTTAAAAAAGATAATACAAATTTCAAAAAGGTAACTGAACTATCATTTTTGTAGTATATAGTATGTAAAATTAAAATAATCAGGGGTCAGGTAGATGGCTCAGTGGAATAAGCACTTCCCTGGCAAGCAGAGGGCCTGAGTTCAAACCCCAGTTCTGCAAAATAAAGAAAGAAAGAAAGAAAGAAAGAAAGAAAGAAAGAAAGAAAGAAAGAAAGAAAGGTAAAATAATCATACATGTTCTATGTGAAAAATATATTCTGTGATATTTTGGGTTTATATTGAACAATCCTCATCTTTAAGTATTTTTTAAAGAATACGAATTTTAGTAGCTTTGCAATATCCTAAATCTCAAATTCGTTAAAAATCAGCTATCTAGGGGCTGGGGAGATGGCTCAGTGGAATATGCGCTTCCCTGGCAAGTGCAAGGGCCTGAGTTCGACCTGGTTCCACTAAAAAAAAAAACCAGCTATCTACACATGGACTTATACTTCAAAGGAATATTATGGAGATTTAGCTTATTATTTTCATTTTAAATAGCCATAATTTACTTCAGAATTGTAACTGTTGCACTGGTGTTTGATAAATTTTTGCTCAGTATTTAAATTTTTTTTAATTCATTTATTTATTACAGTGTCTCGCTACACATCACGGATTCTTTTTTTGCGGGGGGGGGTCAGCTCAGCCTGCCCTGGGGGGAGGGGCTGGCATGGCATGTGGTGCTGGGGCTCGAACCGCGGTCCCTGAGAGGCGCTTTAGACCGCTGAGCTATCTTGCCAGCCCAGTATTTAAATTTTTGAGTACTCAGTAATTTTTTGTCTTAATCTTTTCTTTAAAGAAACATAGTGTCTTTACATGAGACATTTTGTTGGTATTATGTTTATTTTACATTTACTTTACTCATAAATTTACAAACTTTAAATTTATAAAAATAATTTTCATGCATTGTTTCTTTGAGCATAAATTTATGAGATGTCTAAAACTAACTTGATCTTTAAAGGATGATTAGTGCTGACATTTCACATATGACTAAACAAGAGCAAGTTACGTGAGATTTCTGCTGAAAGAAAAGCTTCATTATTTTTACTTTATCCCTTGGTGTTATACCAGCAGCTATCTTCATCCATAGCTACATGTTTTTAGGAGGTTTTTTTTTTTTTTAATTAGTACAGGGTCTCTCTGCAGATAGGACTAGGGCCTCGTAATGATTCTTCAGCTTTCAGCCTCCCAAGTGCTGGGATTAGGGGAATGCGCCACCGTGCCCAGTCTCAGCCCTCATCTCAGAGGGCCCTGGGCGTGGGGCCAGCACTGCAAGCCAGGGATGGAGCCCCCAGCCCCTGCATCTGCCTAAGCGGGTGGAGCTGGCCCCATAGCTGTGTTTTATTTTAAACTCTCTTCAGTAATTCATCATAGTTTTGTTTAATAACATATCTTAAATTGTGTGCTGTTTCTAAATTATCTGAAAACTTTGAAGGTAAGTAGAGGGTTCGCTGTGAATGATAGCTTTGTTAGTAAACCCATATAGAACTCTTTAGTTGGGCATCTGCTAATTTTGTTATATAAGATTCAAGGCAACCTGTTTTTGTAGTCCTTTAAAGAAACATTTACTTTCTCTGAGTGGTTGGGATTATACTGTATATTATTTTCTCTACATTATCTGGATCATTTTTCAGAAGTCTTGTGTAAGTTGATACTGGTTATACTGGTCTCTAGATCTTCAGTTATTTTTATGTGGTGGTGTTTTAAATTTATTGTTTTTTAGATAATAAAATACATAGTATATGATATATAGAGTGAACCACTATATCTGTATCTATCTACACACATATATATCTCATTCTATATATCATTCCAGCCATTATTAATTTTCTTGAAAACTGTATTAACTGTTCTTTAAATTTGGCTTGGGGCTTTCCATTCGGAATTTTGAGCATTCTCTGTTTTTTTACTGCATTTTTGGTATCTTTTTCATTAATCTTAAACTTTTGTTGTTAACTCTACTTTGGGCTTATGTTCATCTGTTTCTTTTGATAACTAGTTTCACATTTCATAGCTCTTTAGAATGTTAATCCACTTACAATGTGTGTGGGGGGAGTTTCATGATTTCAGGTAGTCCAGTGTGTCACTTAATTGGATTTTAAAACACCTAAATTGTCTTCATTCAATATAATGTAAATAACCTGAAACATTTGTGGCTCCTGGTAACACAGATGATGAGGTAGGTTAGCTAAGTGTTACTTGCCTTCTCTAACATCCTCGTTATATCCCTACAATGTTCTTATTTCCTTCTTAGAGGAAGAAAAAGCCAATACTCACCTTCTCCTGGGCATGTGCTTAGATTCTTGTGCACGATACCTTCTGTTTTCCAAACAGCCATCCCAGGCACAAAGGATGTATGAAAAAGCTCTGCAGATATCTGAAGAAATACAAGGAGAAAGACATCCACAGGTAACAAATGAAACCCAACCTTAAGAAATAGTGGGCCTGAAACCACTAATTGCAAACAAAATTAGTTGCTGTGTCAAGCGTTGTCCATTCAGTTTGTTACTGCCAGTCTACTTGCACTGAATTGTTTCAGAAAGGATTTGGAATTGCTCATCAGTTAGTAAGTTTGGCCAGAATACACTGCGTGACTCAGTGTATTGCACTTTGAGCAAGAGGCCAACCTTTCTATGAAGCACATCTAACCGTGCACCTTGTGCTTCTATATCTGTATAGAACCTGTGCTCAATGGACTCTGTAGACATCCCATTGGAATCTTGTAAGGATCAAGATAACACATGAGTTTCCTTGCCTCCCTTGTTCCACAGTTTAAAAAAGGAGTAAGGATATGGCCTGTGAGATAGTTCAGTAGGCTAAATGCAGGTAAGCGCAGGGCCTGGGTTCAGTCCCCGGCACCACGTACCACAGCACCAGTCCTATCCCTGGGCGCACTGAGCCAGCCCAGAGACTGGGCGTAGTGGCACATGCCTGCAGTCCCAGTGCTGGAGAGGCTGAAAATAGGAGGGTCACTGTGAGTCTGAGCTGTGTAGGGAGACCCTGTACCAAATACACAAAAAAGGAGTGAGAGAAACAAGGACTGCATGACTTTTTTGGAGATGAGATCTTGCTACATAGTTTATCCTGGCCTTGAATGCTAGCACCATGTCTGGCTGGCATTAAATTTTAAAATATTGGGGTCCAGGGATGTAGCTCAGTGGCACAGCACCTGCCTAAAAAGTATGAGGCCCTGAGTTTGATTCCCAGTATCAAAACAAATTTTAAACACTTGTGTAGTGTTACAGAATGTAAGCACAACACACAAAACTTTGTGTTACAACACTAAATCTATTGAATTGAAATCTGTTGTATCACAGTAATTCTTAGAGGTAAAGAAGAGATTTTTTTTTTTTTTTTTTTTTTTTTTTTTAATGAATGCTTTCAGACACACCTAAGACAGTTTTTAACTTTACTAACCCTAAAATGTTTGGGAAGATAATTTGAGCTATGAATTATGTCCAGGAAAAGAATATTGGACATTTTACCAAGTGTGTTCTAATGGGACTTTCATGAAGATAAGATAGCAAGCACAGGATTCAGACTCCCAAGTATTAGAATCAGAGTTCAAAAAGCATAGCTTCAGTGGAGGGTAAAGTTCAGAAGCTTGGCCCAGGGAGATGGCTCAGTAGAATAAGTGCTTCCCTGGCAAGCACAAGGACCTGAGTTCAATCCCTGGTTCTGCCAAAAAAAAAAAAAAAAAAAACATAGGAGCTTATCTTCTTTCTCAGTACCAAACATTTTAAATACTTTAATGAGACTCTTCCAAAAATAGATCTTTTTATTTCAAGGAGCCCCAAGATCACCAGCTGGAAGGTTTTAAAGGCAGACAGATGCTAAGGATATTGGTGTATCAAAATTACGGAGCCTTTAGTCAGATTTTTTTTAAGACTAGCAAGTATTTATTGAGAGAAAAAAAGGTTTGTGTGTCACAGAAGGAGGTCCTGCTGAGCCGGGTGTGGTGGCACACGCCTGTAATCCCAGCACTCGGGAGGCTGAGGCAGGAAGGAGGATTGTGTGAGTTTGAGACCAGCCTGAGCTACAAAGTGAGCTTAAGGCCAGCCTGAACTGCATAGTGAGACCCTGTCTCAAAAAAAAAAAAAAAAAAAAAAAAAAGGAGGAGGTCCTGCATGGTTGACCCTGGGGAGCCTGCTTCTCAAGAGTTTATCAGTAAAACCATGAGGTGAGGTGGGTATGAAATTAGTCAAAACTATAGTTAACTAGTAATATTACAAGTATAATTGCTTATGTAACATATTGATTCAGTGGAAAATCACAAAGTAAGTTTGAAGTGGGGACAAAACTATGCTCAACTAATAAGATTAAAACTATAGTTGCTTAGATGATATTTATTAAATGAGGATCAAATGGGGAAGGAAGCAAGTCACCTAGCAAGTACATATGGGACAAGCAAGGACTATCTTGAAAAGGGTGGGTTCTGAAGGTTTTGATCCTATACCAAAGGTGATTGATTGATGTCTTTTTGTCTTATTTGTGACAGGGCTTTACCATGCAGTTCAGGTTGACCTTGAACTCACTTTGTTGCCCAGGTTGGCCTGGGCAGCTATCTTCCTGCCTCAGCCTCTAGTGCTAGCATTACAGGCATGATACCTATTTAGAGTATCAGTCAATACTTTTTTTCCCTAGAGGAAGTATATGGGTATAGTCAATCATTTGTCCTGAGGCCTGAGCTTCAACAGGGTACCTTCAGCCATAGCTGTCTTCTGAACTGACCTCTCCTAAATTTTTTAATAACTTAGCTGTCTACAATACGAGTGATAGAAGGGAGATACCAGATACTCCCAAGTTCTTGATCGCTAACGTAAAAGAATGAATTGTAAATAAAGAACAACAGAGGCCGAGTAGGAAAATATGTTGGGAAAAGGAATGGGGACTATGAAAAGTTCCTGAATAAGCTGCCCGTCTGTTAAGATTTTTTTGTGTGTGTGCCTTTTCACTTCATGTTTCTAATGTGATAATTAACATTGCGTACCTTAATTTCTATATTTGTATCATGTATCAGAGTTGAACTAATACTATGCAGTGTACTGAATAAATGATTAGGTGCCTGCAAATTGTTAAAGGTCGGCATCCCTCACTTTCTGTGGAATGTTAGGAAAGATGAAGTTGTGTGTACTCACAATGTAACAAATGTTAACATTCTGTGTACATTTGTTTTGTTTTTTGTGGTACCAGGGATTGAATTCAGGACCCTGTGCTTGGCAGGCAAGTGCTTATGCTACTGAGCTATCTGCCTGGCCCTGTACATGGGTTTAAAAAAAGAAAAAGCTAGATTTTGTTTTTAATCTACAGACAATTGTACTGATGAGTGACCTGGCCACTACATTGGATGCACAGGGGCACTTTGATGAAGCCTATGTTTATATGGAAAGGGCATCAGAACTGGCAAGACAGATAAATCATCCTGAGCTGCACATGGTACTCAGTAATCTAGCTGCAATTTTGATACATAGAGGTAAGTTGCAAAGGAAACTTGATTGCTTGCTTTATAAAGGGATGTTACTGAGTTTATAAATTAGTGAAAATGTGTTTAAGGAGGGCAAGGGGCAATGAGGAAAATCCTAACTTACACCAGTTGAAGAAGGGTAGAAATAGCGTGTTAGGTTTAAGTACCATTTTTCTTAATCACATAACTTGTGTATCTGCAGTAGCCTGATGAACTTATAGTTGACAGGAAACTGCAATGATAGTATCTGAAGTTCTTAAGTGTTTGTACTGTGCAGTTTGTTTCTGACTGTACTGGTAAAGCTGGGTGTGACAGGCAGCATCAGTTTAACAGATGTTTGTGAGGGTCATCACTACAGTATACTGCTTAGGGCTTCATCTATCATTTTCAGCTGTCGTATAGAAGGCCATTGGTTGGTTGGTTGGTTGAGGGCCCCAGTATATATATATATATATAAAAAAAAAATACACAGTGAGGAATCCCACAGCAGTCAAGTGATTTGGAGTTCTTATACCTGGGTCAGATCTGGTCTAAGGCAGCTTGTTAAATAGGTCTGAAATGAAGCAGGATCAGTCTGTCACTTAGTATTAGCATACAGGAAATTAGACCTGAATTCCTATTGGTACTAGCTCTTTGTAGTCATGTTGAAAACACATTTTCTTTTTCTTTGGGTTATTTTAGAACGATATACACAAGCAAAAGAGATCTACCAGGAAGCACTGAAGCGAGCAGAGCTGAAAAGAGATGAGGTTTCTATACAGCACATCAGGGAAGAATTGGCTGACCTATTGAGAAAAAGTAGATCTTTGACTTAATCAGGTTCTAAATCTATTTTTGTTGTAGGAAAGGTAATTTCTGGTAACCAGCAGGAACAGTTATTCTAATGTCTGTGGCATCCAGATCAATCATGTAAATCCTTTGTTCTTGATATTCAGGGTTCCTCCATTTAGCCTTGATGAAGGACAAGTTGTATATACTGCCACTTTTGTTTTTAAAGGAAGAATAACTTTGACCCAACCAATTGTGACTTGTGAGGACTGATGTTAAACGATGCTTTCTGTTGTAACATGGTTAAGTGGTGTTCATGCTAGTCTAATTACAGACTGACATGGGCCAATTTTCCTTTGGGGTGAGGTGTGATAATTATACATGTTATCCCTACCGTACAATTTTGGTTTACTGATTTACTACGCTTTCTTCTTTTCACTAATATCTGGCAGACCAAGGTACTTATCACATGGCAAAGGGGAATCATGGTGAGTTATTTCTCTTACAGTCTATTTCACGAAGCACAGTGTGGGATTTAATGCATAAAGCAACACCACCAGCACTACACATGAAGTTTTAAAGTGGACTGGGCACTTGTGAGTACAGTACCCACTTGATTATAAATAAAAGTGAATTATGTGCCTGGTTTTATGTAGCCATAAAAAATGGTGGTGGTGGAGATAATGTAATTTTTTTTTTATAACCTCTTACCTGTCAGTACTATCTGAATAATCATTACTCTTTACAGCTGTTGGTGACAAGCAGTTTTCTTAAAGATACACCCAGACTATACTTAACAACATAGACCTTCTGACTCAAATTAAAGGCCTTACAAAACAATCAGTAATTGTGATGTGTGTTGCTGGCATAGTAGAGCCACTGGCTAGATCCCTGTTAGTCCTGGATTTTTTATTTTGTGATTTGTATCCTCACCTATAAGTTAGAAACAAATGTCTTTCTTAGCCATGGAGGAAGGAATCTGGTCATATGACTTTAAATGAACAGACCAGTATGTTGAAAGAGATTTATCACACTGCCTCAAAATATGTGAATACAAGATATATAGACTGATGCTCTAACTACAGCAGTGTTTTCAGTTAGCCGTTTGTTGGTGGGAAGGAGACGGAACACTGTATGTGCGTGTGCGGAAGGTGGAACTGGTGAACTGACATTTTTGGTCATGTATATACTGGAAGAATCTTCATAATAAACAAGAAACTCTACAACAATATTGTGTGTATTCCAGTAATCTTTGAGTTAGTGATAAAAAATAACTTGAAGTTAAGAATTTGACTAGAGCTAGAATTTTGTATTTTACAGATACAATTTTTTTTTTTTTTTTGTCTTTTTTGAGACAGGGTCTCACTATGCAGTTCAGGCTGGCCTTAAGCTCACTTTGTAACTCAGGCTGGTCTCGAACTCACAACAATCCTCCTGCCTCAGCCTCCCGAGTGCTGGGATTACAGGCATGCGCCACCATGCCCGGCTTACAGATACAATTTTTATCTAGGCTTATTGCTTACCACCCAGCTAATTCCATCAATCAAATCTAAATCTGAGATTAGATTTTTCAGTGTAATCCAGTCTTTAAAAAAAAGTGAATGTCAACCACTCACCTTGTGTGTTGAGAACGTTTTTACTTTTTCACAATTGCAAGTTACTAAAACTTAAGGTTTTTAAGTTTTTCGTCCTTCACAATGATTGTGCTTATAATCTGACTTCTGGAAAAACTAGTAGTTTTCAAAAAAGAATCTCTGCATGTGGATTTTCTCATTGGAGTTCATCTGCACTGGTGTAAACCAAGGTAGTGAAGCCTTTACTGATTGGTTCAAACTGAAACTTGTTTAAAATAGTAGAAATTTCTGAACTGTACTGTCTTTGGAGTTTTTAGCATTCCAAAATTAAAGCGTTTATCAAATTTCCAACTGTAAACATGCACTGGAAAATTGTAATTTTGTATAAGTAGTATTGGGAGACCTTAGTTTACTTCTAGTTGCTAAAGAATTATGCCTACAGATACATAATCAGAATGCTGCATCTAAGCTGGCAGAGGTAATTCCTTGGTTTGCAGCTGGCTTTGGCAAGTCATCAGCCACTGGCCAAGCTGTTTGCCATTGGCAGAACTTCTACCCCTTTCAGAGTTTGTTCCATAAATAAGGAAGCTGTATAAAATTCCGTCCTTTCCTCAGTTTTAAGCAGTGATACTGGATTTTTATCTCCTATTGTGAAATCTGTTCTCCAGATAGTAAGAGGTCTGAAGTAGTCACATGAGTCCTGTGATGAGGGTGAAGTGAGTAGTTAGCTTTAGCTCACCTTGGGGGCCTAAACTAGAACTGCAAAAGTAACAAGTTAGGCATTGATTGATTTAGAATATAAGACACTCAGGGCTTTAGAAATTAATTTGCTCTCTTTTGGCGTCAGTTAGCAATTACTAAGCTCTAGAATATTGTCAGGACCTGAAAATACCAAGAGAAAACTATTGAAAACATGTAGTCATCAGTTTTTCATTCATGTTATAATTATACTTGAAGGGCCAGGGTATTCAGTGGTGCAACATGTGCCTGGCAAGCATAAGGTATGAAATTTGATTCCTGGTACCCACAAAAAGAAAAAAATATAATACACTTTAAGCATAGAAGTGTCAACATTCCAAGTAAGAGGAACTCTGACCACTTTGTTTTGAGAACCTCACGTGTATAAGAGCAGAACAGTGACAAGTGAGAGGCCTTGACTCTGGACAGAGCAGTGAGTGGCTTGTGTTTGTCACTTAGTGAAGTATATGATAAAGCATTAAGACTATCTTCACCTGTAAAACAGGGATTAGACACCAGTGCTGCTGGTGATAGGAGGGTGTCAGTGAGTAAAAATGTTTAAGAGGTTTGAAACTATTAAAAGTTTTGGTTTACTTGAAAGTCTGTAAAGTGCTAGTTTTTAATGATCCTGAGAGACTGCTATTTTTCCCCTTTCCAGTTGTGAGTGGCATTCTCCCAAAATTGTATCTGTATGCTACTGAAAGATGCTTAAATGCTGTAATTTGTATGAAAAACCTGAAAGTTCAACAAACAATTACTAATGATGGATAAAATGGAGCCCCTTGTACCATACTTTAGAATGCAATCCTTTACATTATTTGCACTTTGCAGATCTGTGAAATGAAAACATTAAACAATAAACTCCTGTCCTAAGGAAGAGCAAGTAGGTGCCGACAAGGAGGTGGGAAAGATTTGTTCCAGGATGAAGTACCAAAGCAAGTAAAAGATAACATACAGATTTTCTTTTAACTCAACCAATTATATGTATCAAATTGAAGAAAAATATTTAAATAACAATCTATTGTAGCTATGGACAGGGCAGTCAAATTTATTTTGAAACAAAAGCTTTGTTGGGCTGCATCAAATGCAGAAGAAAAGGAGGGGCATGGTTAAATTACCAGTGTGCATAACAGTGAGGTATGCCTCAAATAAGCCTTTAAAACTTTAAAAACTGAAGTATAACATACCCATGCAATATTTTTCAGTGCTACTAATGAAAAAAAATTAAAGCCAGCACTGGAAATTTACAATATGGCAGAATTTTGTTGTTCCTACCTTTTGACCCTAATGTACAGATTTTATAGCAGGGTCTGTGTAAAAAATTAAACATTTTTCACAAGATTTTAAACATCACTGGGAAGCTGAATTTAGAGGAAAGAAAATCAGATAAAAGTACAATGCCCGTGACAGCCATTATATAAATGGACTGTGTGAGGTTGTTTAGAAGGCAAGGGTTAAAAAGGTAAGACAAAAAAGATTTTTAAAAATTACCCCCAATGTTGATGCGCTGATTTGAACATATAAGTACACCAAATACTACAGCAAGGGGATACACTGCAAAAAGGTCATCTATTTACAGAAAAGTGATTTTTCTTTTTCTTTACAAACAAACTGATGTAAGAACAGGAGTTGTCCACTTTTTAAAAACTACATTTCAATCCTCCATTATTATAATCCATTGGATTGCCTTGTATCAAAGGCAGTTCTTTTTATTTTGTCCCACTTGACTTTCCAAATGAATTTCCATCATTTCTTCATCTCTGTGGCCCTGGCTCTTCTGAAGTCTTTGGGTACAGTCATAGGAAGGCCAAGTTTTAACCTGTAATTAAAATTAAATCACCAAAAATTGGAGCGCTTTTCTGGGCCCTGGCCCAAGTAATCCATCCACTCTGCAGTTCAGTCATCACTATCAGATAGAGTCTCATATTGTGCCGAGAGCAGAGGGGCAGGCTCTCGCTCCCAGACCCTTGTCTGTTGGTGAGGGGTGGCTTGGCTCACAGCGGAGGGGGCACATGCAATTGGTGTTGGTGGTGTACTGCTGAGCATCCGCATTGTCAGAGGGTTATAGGGAAACTGAGTTGAACCTGACAAAAGAAAAAGTAGGTTTTCAGTGTTACAAGTAGTCAGTGTTTCATCTAATCCAACCATTACAGGATGGGGTAGCACAGGATTATTCTAGTAAAATATCTGTTATACAATAAAAAATTAATACAACATAGGCTGAGTTTTCACCACTATGGAACACGAAGTCTACATAGGACAAGTAACACTGAATAAACCAATGGAGAGTTGCTAAGCCTACAGGAGAAAAGCCCAGAGCTGGACTAAATGAAACTATGGAGTATTAAGCTGTAACTGAAAGTCTGGTTACACTAAGATCTCCCTTGACTTTAGACAAGAAATGGAGTACAATTTTCAGAAGGGGGTGGGGGCAGATACCCAGAAACTTCTATAGAAGAGAATCTCAGTGAATAGATCTACAAGTAGGACCCATTAAGTAAAAAGAACACTACTATGTTCTGTGGATTTCTAGACAGTTAAACTGTCCCTAGAACAGCTCCTGTAGTCTGAGAAACTAAAACTATTTTATCAAGTGGTTGTGTGGTCTCATTATTCCTTTACTAAGATATGGAGAAGCAGCAATATTCTTTTAAGTCCTATATTTTCAAAATAATATAAAATTTAGGGGAAATCCATTAGGATAATGGATTTTTATTTTGTTTTGAGACAGGGTCTCACTATGTAGCTCAAGCTGGCCTTGAACTCACTAAACCTAGGCTGGCCTCAAACTCACGGAGATCATTCTGCTTCTGCCTCCTCAGTGCTGGTATTATAGGCTTGCACCACCATGCCCAGCTCATTTTTTTTTTTTTTTTATGTTTAAGGGAGAGTGGTCACTTAAGGCTTTTTAAAAATGTGTGTGACATAATGTATATTTAACCTAAGAAAAGGATAGCATAAACTTGTCTGAAACCTTGAAATTTATGCTAAGTATCCCAGGATTTTTTTTTTTGTCCTTTTGAGACAGTCTCTCACTATGTAGTTTAGGCTGGTCTTGGGCTCACTTTGTAGGCCAGGCTGGTCTGTAACTCACAACTCACAATGGTTCTGCTGTCTTTGCCTTCCAAGTGCTGGGATTGCAGGGGTATGCCACACCTGGCAAATATCCTAGTATCAGAGTTGTAACTTCACAAAGAAGTACAAAATGGAGAACATAACCCATGGATGATTTTTTTTAAACTCTTCTATTTCTGATTTATATTTTTTTGGTGTTTTCTTGAGAGCTTTATCTTAAGAATATCCATATGAAAGGTAAAGTCACCTTGGGAGTAAGTAGTATTTAATAGTTCTACTCATGATAGAGCTTATCAACAAGCATAATACAGAAGTGGGGAGAATGGATAAGAGCTGTTAGACCTTGGATCAAAGGTTGAGATTATATTTTACTTTGCAAAACTAGAATCTATTAATGAGTGATACAAAAACAGGAATATCATTTTCCAGACTATAAACACTACTGATTTGTTTGATAAAGTATTCAGATGAATTGCTCTAAGTTTCACCAGGTAAACCCAGTTCCCTTACCTGTAGAAGAGGGCCTATCCTCCCAGGCCCACCCTGGTGTCTGCCTGTGGTAATCCCCTTCTGAGTGGACTGAGGAGACAGAGGAAGGTCGCTCAGCTCCCAGGTAGCCCTGCCCAGGAATGGGAGACTTAGACTTCCTGTTGCTGGACTTGCTGATAAGCTTTGGTTTGCAAACGCCTCCTAAAATAAAATTCAAGTTAAACTATGCTAAGTGAAAAAGCAAAATGACAGTATAAAGACTCCAGATCCTAAAAGCTGATGAAATAAGAGAATATTGTTTAAAACAATTTCATTTAATACAACCCCAGCAAAGGGGTGCCTTTTCAGACCATAAACTAAAACTCTGGCAACTGAGAAAACAATTCTGAAACACAGAAGCTTCTTTACTGGTTAAGAGAAGCTGTGCTAAAGAAAAAAAAGGTGACAAAATATTAAATCCTTACTTCCTACCTACCTCCTAAACTTTATATTTCTATGAAGCCCACAGGCATGAGATACTTCTGACTGGGTTCTGGGACAGAACATTATAGATCTCAAATGAGATAAGCTCCCTATTCCCCTGCACAATTTCTCCTCAGCCCCGGCAGAGCAGTATTAGCATATCCCGCATCCAGTATCAGTATCACTGTTAATTCTCTAATAGTCACCAGTATTACATGTTTAGCACATACTTTAAATCCATAAAAATTAGCATCTAAGAATGAGGGGAAATCATTATTTTAATTATTTGGTATAGTGTCTCATGACACAGCTCGGATTTGTAGTGATCTGTCTCAGCCTCCCTCACTCTGGGATTACACATGCCCTTTTTTTCTGACCTGTGTGAAATGTTGCTTATCCCACAGCAGCACTAGCTATCTGGGTGATGTAACTTCATGGACTGGGGGATGCTGGTTTCCTTCCTTTTTTTATAAGTTAAGTCACTTCTGTTCAAAAACAACTTGTGTTTTCACTACAGTATATGGTTAGATAGAAACAAAAATCTGGTTCCAGGGCAGTGATTTTAAGTTTTTTTTTTTTTCTGTGCAGGTTAAAAATATTTTAAAAATTTAAAAGGAACAAGTGTCACTGAGAAAATAGTATCTCAGTGAGGCATCAGAACTTGGCAAATAAGTTGGCTTTTTTCCCCCCAGAAAAGGCAGCAGATACTATACCACTAAAATGAAAACTTACCTGAGAGAGGTGATGGGTCTCCTTCATCCCTCCGTGTCTCACTGCTTGTCATAAGTGAGGTGCTGGCACTACCTGGTACTACTCCCACAGGCTGAGATATGACAACTCCATGATCCTCAACTTTGTCATCAAAGCTTCCCATGAGGGCCTTCCTGATAATGTCTTCTAGGCCCAGATTACTGGCAGGATCAGCAAAAGAATGGCTTCTAGAGCTAACTGCACCTGGAAGAAGACATTTCTGCTTATTTCAGGATCCCCAGACTGCATACACCCTCCCAGTCCACTGAATTCAAGTTATCTCGACTACCAGTGAGGGTCAACACCAAGGCTGTCACCATCCACAGGTAACACAAGGAATCTGCCTTCCCTGGGAATCCATCACCCATACTTCCATGGGTTAATTTACTGCTTTCATTAGTTCCCCAGTGTCTATGCCATTCTTGTCCTTTAACAGTTTTTATTCTCTCATTTATCTTTCTGTGTTTATTGAATCTCAATTCCCATATGTGCTATTCACTCTTCCTGACTAATCATTTTTGCATACTAGAAGAATCCCCTGAGATGCAATCAGTACATTACTTTTTAAATTAAACGTTACAACACCAAATCCATACTGGTAAATGACATATTTTGAGTCTTACCTGATGTAGTAACTGCTGGCAGATTGAAGATCTCAGTTCCTGGCTGTGCAGCTGCTATATTTAAACATACATTTCAGTTAACTGAGATGACACAATCATGTATGTTGATAGTCTCAAAAACTTCCTACAGTAAAATTAAACTTTCCATGATTTCAGCCTTTATTTTACATCTGTTATGTGGAGATAAAATGAAATCATTTAAAAAAAAAACCTGGGAAATAAATTAGGTGAGGCAGAAAACAAAAACAAGTACTATAAACAAAAAAAGTTTGCTCTTCTGGAGAAAAATAGGAAAAAGGTCATTCTAAAAAGAGGAATCCTGGCTTCCAAGAAAAAAGAAAACTTCAAGCTGTAACTTGATTCCTAAAGTACTAATGGATTTTAAATTAGAATCAGGGGGAAGCTATGTTAGCGTACAATATGAAAAGGACTGTATTTTTGTGCTGTAACTAATTAGAAGCTACTCTCAGGATATTTCCTGGGTAAGACAAAAAGTTTTGCCTGATTCATTCAGTCCTGCTATGAAACTTGTAATTGCAGTTTGAATGAAAACAGGTGACCTGGAGGTTACAAAGCATTTTGTGCCAGGAAGGGAAGGAATTTGGGGACGTGAAATGTTTTTCTAGTTCCCAGCTTGATGCTTTAAAAATTTTAAATGAAAAAAAAAAAAAAGAATGCAAGAAATAAGTGGGTTCCTAAACAAATGGATGAGGTAAAAATTGCAGGAGGATCAACTCTTAACCTAAGGATGAGAGCCATCTGTGAAAATGCGGGCTAATATTTGTTATCAGATTTGAGACGAGGAGAAAAATTTTTCAGGAAACATAAAACTATGGATTACAGTCTTTCTTATAAGCCTGTTAGCAGTGGATAAACTGAACCTGAAATAGTTCAGCATTACAGTTATCACAGAGCTTGTGGAACAGAACTCATCACCTATTTTACCTATTATTGGCTAAATCTTAAATTACAGTAAGGGATTTCTTCTTTCCCAGGATCCAGGGCCTTCACACTGAGGTATGTTTATACTTTTTGGTCAAGAGAGATCTTCTTGGGCCAGTGAGACAGTTCAGTGATGTAAGTGCCTGTAAGGCATGCACAAGGTCTGAGTTCAATCCTAGGTACCACAAAAAAAAAAAAAAAAAAAAAAAAAAAAAAGAAAAAAAAGAGAAAAAGAAAAAAAAAGGGGGTAATGAGGGGGAGAGAGCGAGAGTGCACGCTCCACGAGTTGCTCAGTTGTCCAAACTGAGCCTTCTGCCTCAGCATCCCAAACTGCTGGGATTGTAGTTGCATGCCATCATGCTTGGCTTCTTTTAAAATTTAAAATGGCCAGATGTAGATAGTTCCACACAGTTCAACCAATGATAATACTTAACATTTATCAGAATGCATCTTAACATTTCCTTAAACCCATAGAAATCATAATTGTGTGGGTAACTTGGTAAAAATACACTATTTCTACATTCTTGGAGCACTATAATCTTGGAGCATTTAACAAGTGCTTCAAATGACTATGATGTACGTGAAATGTGAGGACCCCTTGTTTAGTGAAAGAATGTGGTATTCATAAAGGCACTGAAAAGGCAGTGGATAACTTATGTTAGGATAAATTAGAAAGATGATGAGCTGAAAGGATAATGTTTAGGATATCAGCCTGATCAACACAATTACATGTCATTTGTAAATAGCTTGCCAGGCTCTTAATTTGTTTGGGAAAGGAATAGTTAAAGCTAGTGGAAGTATCAGAAATACCAAGTAATACTGGATTTAGTCTGCTTTTATAGACTTTTGTAAGTGGACATCTTAGAAGAAATGCATTTAATATATATTTTTAAAAATTTATAGTTAAAACAGGCAGATTTTTAAAATGTAGTGTTACTCAGAATAAAAGGGAAATAAAGGCAGATAGATAGCTAAGCTCTGTTTCAGAGGCAGATTTGACAGGGACACAAGAAAGCGATAGGTGGTATAAAAGGTAACAGGGAGGGAGGAAAACAACTTTCTGTAGGGAGGTGGAATGCAGATTAAACTTTATAGGCATTTAAGGAGCCAATCAGCTGTTGAAGAGGAAAAGGGGTCTGGAATGGTACATCCCAATTTAGGAGGGAAGCTGGAACCTAGACAGAAACTTATTAACAGAGTTTTCAGCATGAAAGTGACAGGTTAGGCCTCCCACATGAATGAAATGACTCAGAAAGGAAATGGCAAAGAAGAGCACCTTGGAAAAAACAAAGGCTAAGCAAAGCAAGACTAAGCTCTTAAGACTGAAGAAATGCCCAAAGAAGTGGAAAGGTTTTTTTCCCCACAACAACCATACATAGGAGAATGCGACATCTAAAAGGGAAGAAAGTACTATATTTCTGAAAAAGGAAAATGTTCATGTCAGAAGCTTTGGAAATTAATTTTAACGTATGGTTTTAAATCAATAAACTTATCAACTGAAGACAGTTCTCTGAAGCAAAATTATCTTGGTTGCTTGTGGCTTTGATTTCTTAGTTCAGGTTTCCCAGTGAGGATGGTGCTCTGGGCTCCCAAGAGCTTTAATACAAATTTCCCATTCAAAATACTAGACTCTAAAGCAGCTGTGTGAGTGCTGACACATATTATCTTCCCTTATAGTAGGTAGATTTTGATTGTACATTTGGAGAGTAGAGATCATCTCACAACTCAAGTCTATGATTGCTGAGTCATTGAGAGCTGCTATGAAGGGCAATACAAAACACCAGGGAACATCAGCATTATAAAATAGGCTTCTGCAGCCAGTATGAGCCTGCTTAATACAGGCTGCAGAAGCCTACAAGGCACCTCCAAAAGGGATTGACTTCCTTCCCTGTAGAAGGGCAAGACAAAAGCTGAAGAGGATGAACATAGACCACACCAAGCTCAAACAGTTCATACAGCTCCATACTTCAACAATATGAGAATTTGAAAACGAAGTGACACTTGAGGAGCTGTAAATAATATATGAAAATGAAGATTGAAGACAATAAACCCCTAATTTTTGTTTTTAAAGACATCTTGTATGCCTGAAAGCAATTCTGATAGTCTTCAGATATTTATCTTGAGATCATCTGTTCCCACTTTTTGAGATGATTTTTGCCATTTAAAAAGGTAAATCTAGTAGTTAAAGAGCTAAATTAATTTACAGACAAGCAACACTGAGCTCAATCCTTTTTTCTCTTTGATGTTCAACAACTATTAATCACAAAGTGGTAAAAATAAATACACATCCACCTGGCATTTGTTCTGACAGGATCATAAGACTAGTACATGACACATCAAATAGAAAAAGTAGACGCAAGCAGACCCACACCCTCCCTGGACTGGAGAGTCACACAAGTGAGAGTGGTGTGTTAACATATAAGAAGTTCTGAGGAATGTGTGCACATTGATACAGATTTACTACATATTTACCAGTAATTTGGTTGAGAATGCTGAGTACAGAATTGCTAGAAGGCAGTACATCACTGTAAGCATAAATTGCCTGGGTTTGAATCATAGCCCTATTACTATTTTTTATAATCCATTGCTAGTGATTAAACCTCTGAGTCTCAGTTTCCTCACTGACAAAATGGAGATAATTAAATATAGCACATAGGGCTGTTGTGAGGTTAGACGAATGTACATATATGTATTTAGAATTGTGTCCAGCACAGTAAATTCCAGTTAATCTTTCACTATTATCTATATTGCTGGTGAATGCTAAACAATTAAACTGATCTAGACAGAGGCTGGCAGAAAAAGTAGTTGGAATGGAACAAGTACATATTGTCTTGTTCTGACCTTGGGACTAGTAACTGCAAAAGCAAAAGGAAAAGTATGGATTAAGAGTAGCCCACCAGGAGACCTAGCCACCTATATTTATACCAACCATAGAATAATTTAAGGGTGCCTTAAAATGACAAATTTAGGATATATCACACTATTTTATATTACTTGGTGGAAAGCTGTTGGCATAGCAGAGGTACACAGAACCAGGATGTGAGGATCCCCTGAGGAAATGGGCTATTTAGAGCCAAGAAGACTCTGAAACATGTCTTCAAATGTGTGAAATGATGTTAGGTGGAGATGAGCCAAATAAGTAAGACTTAAAACTAATGGATTCAAAAAGAAAAAACTACAGAGAATTAATCCAACTCCATGTAGTAATGGACAGCTTCAAAGAGGAAAAGATTTCTGTTCCCCCAAAAAGGACTACTTTTTGTGAACTGGCTGACATTAGGGGTGCTTTCAGTCAAGGATCACAGGAAGGCAGGAATGGTGATACTAATGCATGTTTCATCTGGGGTTCATGGACGAAATCCCACTTACCCATATCAGAGTCACCTCCACCAGAGGAGTTCAACTTACGAAAAATCTCCTGCTTCTTTGATTTAACCATGGGTGATGTGTTTTCAAGCTTGGTGAAGAATGAGGGCAAGTAGCTTATGCTCCCTGGTGAGCGGGAATCATTCCTGTCAGGAACACAGTTCAGTCTGTTACACTCATGTACTGAGAACATTCCAATGGATGATGACGACAGTCATAGAATACTTGGAGAACTATTGCTCCCAATCCTGTGTTTGTAGTTACAACCTTTAGAAAGACCATGTTATCACAATCCAGTTAGTATGTCATTTAGGGTCACAGTTAAATAACGTTAGCCTGCAAAGATGATAGCATAAATTAAGATTAAAATGGCAATAACCTAGAATAGAAATTGTTTATGAATGAATGGGCAGCAAACGAATACGGTTGTCATGATGCTTTCTGCTTAACATGTATGTGTATATATTCAAAAGGAAATCATGTAAATAATATATTTAACATCATTCCCTTTCTAAAAGTAAAATTCCTTCATTCTACTGAAGATAAATAACATTTGGCTGTTTATAAATGTATGTAATAAATATATTCTAAGAAATGCACCAACAGTGTGGAATTAAGACTTCCCACTATCCTATCAGTCTGACCATGGGCAAATCACATATTCACCTCTCAGCACTGGAGATGACTGTTAAGACACCAAAAAAAAAAAAAAAAAAAAAAAAAAAAAAAAAAAAAAAAAAAAAAAAAAAAAAAAAAAAAAAAAAAAAAAAAGAAAAAGAAAAAGAATTCAGAGAACAAGGAATACAGCATAAAGGTTAAGTAGTAGGAAATAAAACTATATATACCTGGTCCTAAAAGAACTCAAATGCTATTAACCTGAAGTTAGTTTCAGACAAACCACTTGGGAAGTATAGAGACTGAACGAATGAAAGGGGACAAATAAATGTTAGAGATGGCTAATAAATAAAACATCTATGTAATAATAAGCCAGTGCTTATCTTAACTCAAACAAAAAGTGGCCCTATGGGCCTCTCATTTTAAAAATAATAATGAATAAATTTTTATTTAGATATAGTACTTTTTGCTAAAATCCACTATCATTAGTGCACTGTGAAAAGACAGTAACTACAGGTTCAAGGCACTAAGCCTGCCTTGGCTTCAAAAGCTATGACTAGGAGTCCTCTGCTTACCTCTGCTCTGCAGGCTCTACACCCCTCTGTGACAAGAGCATCATGCTGTCCTGTTTCTCATGTACAACTGGAACCTGGGGTGGGGAGATTGGCTCGTAGGGCTCTGAAGAGACATGACTTCTCTCTGGAGATTTTCCAGGCCTACAGTTGTAACGTGTAAATTAGACTTTATTCCATAAGAGTTTCATTCATAATTAAAAGCTGCTTTCTTTGAGCAAAGGCTGCTGACTTACTTTATACCTAGTTCTCAAAAACAGGGCTGGTGAGGCAGCTCAGCAGACTAAGTGCTGTTTTGGCAAGTTCAGGGACCAGTGTTTGATCCTCAGTCCCACATGCTGCACCAGTGATGACCCTGCCCCCAGGGTGGACTGAGCGGCAATGGAGTATGGGCATGGTGACACACCCCTGTAACAGCGCAGGGGAGGCAAAAACCAGGAGGATCGCTAGTGAGATCCTGTACCAAATAAGTAAATGGAAAAAATAAACTAAAAACCAGTTCCTGTTCCTTTCTCCACAGATGTGCAAGAAGGATACTGCGGCAGGAAGCTCCTTATAATAAAGCTCTGCATGTACAGTACTTCCAGCATCAGGCTCCATCCTACCCCCTGGCCAGTTGCCCAGGGGAACCATCAAGGGTTCACTGCTTATTTTAACTCATAACATACCAGGTCTTTCATTAACTGCTTTTTCTGGTAAGGACTTGAATATAAACTGATCCATAAGGAGTTTTGTCCAGTTAAACATAGACTTTAGTTAAGGCATTTTAGCACTGAGGGGTTTTATGCAATTTTGTATTTTTCCTCCTAATACCATGTTGGTAAGGATAATGCAATTTAGGACCTCCCTTCCCTGAGAACTTAACTTACAGATTGTATATACCAAGCACCACCTGTGACTTCCAACTGCTGCATTTATTACTACTATAGCTAAGCACATACATAAAATATTCTTTGATTATTTCCTTTCCAAATTAGCCCCAAGTCTAAATTTTTGGCAGTTGTTTTTAGTTCCTTTGGTATTTACCTCTGAAACTAATCTTACACCTTTACTTTTTCATAAATCTGATACACCATCAGCTTTCTTAAATTTACAGACATTAATTTAACTTCACCTTGTTTTACACATTTTAACTTTTAACTTTACATAGCATACCTCTTTAACCATCTAATTTTTTCTTTTTGAAAAGTGAAGAAATTGAAATTGGCCCACGTGCTGTTCTGCTTATTTTCCCTATCTACACCCACCCCTATGTCCTAGTATCATTCAGCCATTTCTGTGTGACTTAGTGCATTCGCATCTTGTTCTAGAACTACAGAAAAACTGTTTTCCTTGTAGAGTACATGAAAAATTTAAACTATAAATCCAGGCAACTTTACTAAAACCAATGAAAGAAATTCTTCATTCAGAGGGACAGATACAGGAACAATAGATATTGCAAATGAAAAAGCAAATGGATTGTCTTTGCATAAATGCCATCAGCTGCTCAAAATCTGCTACACAGTACTTTATGTAAGGAATCAACCATCAATGTAAAAAAACCTTTCTATCCTTAATAGCAACCAGTTTTGGTTCAAAATAATCCTGTATGTGGTGTGTTACTATTCTACTTGTATGTTTGAAAATTTCTGCAATAAAGTGTTTAAAGGTTTCTTACAATGTTATTATTTTTTCCGATTTTTACTAACTTTGAGGGGTTTATCGGGAGGCTGCATGATCAGCTGCAGATTTTCCCTTTTCACGTGTTGAACTATGACTTCCACAGTTCTTGTTCATCTGTTTTCTTGTGTAATTCAGGTACCTACCAGAATCTCAATTTTGTTATTTGATGATTATTCTTGGCTTTCTTAGAAATGCTGTTTTTTTTAACAATTTAGCTGTGCTATTAAACTATAATTTAACCTTGCTGATGTTTAATGTACCATTTTAAACTAAAACCTTCCTTTTATTTTCACTGAGAGTATCAGGTAAGAAAATATTCTTCATCAGATATTCCTCCCATATAAAATGCTTCTCATGATGTCTTCCCTTATTTAATGTCACCTTCTTAAAGGTCTACTGGTCCCACAAAAACACTGAGTGAGATGAATATTGACAGATGATCAGGTTTTTTATTTTTTTGAGACAGGATCTTAGGACATTGTCTAGGCTGACCTCAAACTCATGATCCTCCTACCTCACACTCCCATGTAGCTGAGAGTACAGACATCATGTATCATCACACCAAACTCAGAGTGATTCTGAAGGAGCATTCAGTTATCCCTAAATTACTATCAACTACTTTATAACCTGCAAAATATACAACAACCAACTTTTAAATATGCACTAAAAAAGTTGCCCACTTGACATTTTAAGACTAATACACAAATGAAAAATCCCAATTTATACTTTCTAGGAAATAAGGGCAGATGAACTTATATAAAAAATTAAACCTCTATCTTACAGATATTTTCCAACTGTTTAATGTTGGGAAACTGACATATAGTTCATAATAAAACCACACCAGGGCCAAATAGCTCAATGGATTAAAGCACCTACAAGCAGGTGCAGGGGCCAGGGGTTCAATCCCCAAGCCTGCTTTTCTGGCCCTGCCCCTGGAGTGTGCTGAGCCAGCAATTGAGACTGGGTGTGGTGGCACACACCTGTCATCTCAGCTTGGGGGGCTGTAAACAGGTGGGTCACTAGGAGTCCACTAGGGTCTCTAGTAGTGAGACCCTGAACACCCTGTAGACCCTTCCCTAAAATAAAAAGAAAATTAAAAAAAGACCATACCTTCCCCGAGATTTGTCCACAAGATTTTCTGGAGAGACTCTGGAACCTGGTCTTTGATGGAGGACAGACTGAGATTGGGATTCTGGGCTGTAACGACTTGATGTTTTAGCCCTGACAGGAGTAGACACCAAAGCTGATGGTGAATTTTGGAATGTAGAAGTGGGAGGCTGTTGGGGAGGCTGTGATGAAACTTGATTTCTAGCAAAATCTTGTGTGATAATTTGCTGTGAACAAGAGAAGGAAGTGCTTTAACTCATCATAGATTTCCCCCAAACCACTGAAAAAGAGATACTTTAACTGTGGTTTTACTTTCTATAAGAAAGTTGCTATTTCCATGATCAAAATAATGATAATAAGAAACGTACACATATGTGATCAGCAAGTGTGATCAACCGATGAGTCCTGGGCACCTGCCCCATCCCATCTGCCTGTGAAGAAGGGGGCAGCTGCTGTTGTGGAGATGGTGATTCCTGCTGTGATCGATAGTGATGCAGTGGTCCTTCATACTGTCTGGTGGGATCACCTGAAGAGAGAACAGATAGGTCTTACTCCAGAGATGCCCCCATTTTTCACTCATCGAAGATTAATTCAGAAGAACATATGAAAAGGATATTGCATCAATCTCTACAAAATGAATGTAGGTAATTCAATTTTGAAACAAAAGTTATTCACCAATTAAGACCTGAAGACTGACAGAATAAAATGAAGTAAGCAAAGAAAATAGCAAGTACTTCCTATATCATTCAACTATAAACAAAATGTGTTAAAAGCTGCTTTTTCATCTGAATGTGAGGACTCATGCCTGTAATCCCAGCGCTATGGAAGGGAGTCTAAGGAAGGACAGCAAGTTTTTTTTATATTTTCGGGAAGGGTCTACAGGATGTTTACGTTCTCACTCCAAGACTGCACTGGTAATGATCAGCCTCCCAAGAGCTGGGATTACAGGCACGTACCACCACACCCAGTCTCAACTGTCACCTCAGTGTGCTCCAGGGATCGAACCCTTGGTCCCTGCACCTGCTTGCACATGCTTTAATCCGCTGAGCTATTTGGCCAGCTCTTAGGACTGTAAGTTAGAACTTGGCCTGAGCAACTTAGAAATTTAGAGGAGAGAGAAAGAACTGTGGGATGTAGTTCAAAGACCCTGGGTTCAGTCCCCAATATTGCAAGAGAAAACTGCTTATTGGGTAGTCCTGGGAATGTAGTTCATTGGCAGAATGCTTGTCTAAAATGTGAAGCCACGCATTCAATTCCCAGCGTGCCCCACTCCCCACTTTTTCATTGCTGCAGTTTTAAACTGCAGTTTTCTCAAGCATATTCAAGTATGATTACTTTTAAAAAAAATACTTTAACATAACTTTGACAAATAAGGAAATGATTAATTAAAACGACATACTTTCTGTTTGATTTGCCTTAACAATCTCCGGTTGATAGGCCTGAAGTTTTTCCTGGGGCGGTGGAGGTGAGCTGGCAGGACTTATCACCTCAATAGCATCACTAGGTGTCTCATACCTATGAGAAGATACTTTAAGAAAAGAAGTCTTATTTTAAAATGAATCCATGAAAAGTTTCAAAAGAACAACTTCTTCAAACCTACTGTCATGTTTTAGTTTTTGAATTCTCAGAAATACTCAATGGCATTCAAGTTAATAATGATAAAACTTATTGAGTCCACTGGACTGTATCAAAGGAGCCTTTGAGTAGTCCCTAATCCCAGTAGGGTACAGTTTTCTAAGCTTCTATATACTCTTTTAAGAACATCTTTAAAAAGCCCATAATAAACAGTAAGATCAGGCTGAATAGAGAACAAATTTGTGATATTTTCTTGGGAATTGAAAAATCACTAGAGAAACACTCATCAGAGAAGATAAACATATGAAAAAGTAATCTCAATAAGTTAACTGTTTCCAATATTCCAATTCTCAGAGACCATCTGTACAAAAAGTTTGAAGCTATAATGCTACTTCATTACCACAGTAATTCTATGGCTACACGTTATGTAACACTGTACACCGATTTTCTCAACTGGAGTACTACAAACAAAAATTACTTCAAATAATTTTTTGTAGTGTACTACATTGTGACAATAAAAAGGAATGATAGAGAATAGAAGTTAATTCACAGGATATCAGCCAACTCTGGGCACGACCCACATGAAGAGCCCCCTTCCTAAGAAAACGGGTTACGAAGAGGGTGCAATGACAGGGTTTCATAGTCCTGCCCTAGGCTGAGGGCTGAGACCCAGGGATAGGTTCCTATTTAGGAACATTGAGAATTTAAAGAGTTCTTTGCATCTACAAGTACCCCAAAGAGTCAGAGCAAAAGGCTTATGACCCTGGCTGTACACAAATACAAAGCTTAGAAAAGACTCTCACTAATGTGCTACTACCCACTCCTTCTGCCCCAAACAGGTCACAGACATTGCAATTACCTGGGTTCAGCAGAAAAGAAACATCACAAATGGTATAGAAATAAGCACTGAAGAACCAGAATGTCAGTCTAATTTAAGCAATTTACATTAGTTTGCAACCCTTGTATCCACTGTTAATACTGCTTATAAATCAGCATCCTAAATCTGCTGACAATATTCTGTTAATAGAGAGTTTGATACTAGACTGTGTTCACATTGCTCTTGAAGACACAGGGACCAAATGAAGCAATGCGGTTCTCCCACAGTGAGGAAGGCTCTTGAATCAAACTGAAAACCTCATGAATAACTGTTTATAGTCTGTGGATTTGATGTAACTGCCCAGTGATAAAAATGACAACTGGATACAGAAATGAACCCTCTGAAAAGAACCAGTGATTTACATCTTCAGAACTGCTGAAAATCAAGATTCTTAGAGTAAGATGTGATTTATCATACAAACTGAAAAATAAGTGTTTTCATCTGGTAATCTGGCAACCCACCTATCATTCTATGAGCCCAGATGAGGTCACAGTGTGTGCAGAACTCCCCTACAAAATACCTGATCATAAACTACCTCTTCCTCAGCAGTTTTCTACATGTTGAAATCCTATGTTTTGGTATAGATTTTCCAAATCTCAAGTTAAAAGGAAATCTCTTTCCACTATACCTTATGCTAAATTGCTCCCTTCTAACTCTCAGCAATGGATGCTCACTGTGTAGTCCATATCTGCATATGGATCCAAACAAACTGTAGTTAAACAAGTGGAATTTTGGAGATAAAAAGAATGATAGATTGCACAGAGCTACATAAGAAATTTTTTTCATTAGCTTCATTATCTTCATGATTACTGTTTCTATAATAGATGACAGATGACTACATAATTAGTGTAACTTCCAGTACTGACAACTACTTGCTAGGATACCTGCTTGTTTTTAATGGAATTCCACACAGGATTTAGGAAATGGTAAAATATATATATATGTATTTATTTACTTACAAGGTCTCGCTATGCAGTTCAGACCGGCCTTGAACTCACTGTGTAGCCCAGGCTGGCCTTGAACTCAAAGTAGTCCTCCTGCCTCAGTCACCCAAATGCTGGATTATAGACAGGTGCAACCATGCCTGGCTAATAAAGACACTGTATAAAAGAATTTTTCTAGCATTTTAGTGGGAGATTTATGAATTTATACTTGCAGAGCACATATTACCATGACTAACCAGACTGGGTCAAAATCCAAGAATGCTATAAAAATCAATTACCAATAATAAAGTAGTCTTCCTTTTTAATAATTTATAAATTTTAGAAACTTAGATAAAGAATATAAAAGGCTTTGAGCAGTCATCCTTAATAGTGACCCTTGTCCCAGCAAATGTTCCCTGAGAAATTACACTTCAGTAGCACAGATTCTGATGATCTTTCCAATGCCTAAATAATGTTAATAAGCTCTGGCCTTTATAAACACATTACAACTTTGGCCCTATAGAAGAATGTAGCTTCCTTGTGGAAAATACATCAGTTATCTTATACTTAGGAAATATGACACTTAAATCACTTTGTAGAAGACACATTATTGCGCTGATCAATAAAGGAACTTCTTTTACATTTAATGTCAAGCATTAGGATTGCTTTATACATAGTATTGCACTTTACCTAGAGAATAAAGTAATTCTTTACTCAGATATCACATTGTGAAACTCAGATTGAGATACATACAGCTACTAGAAGAGTCTGAACTTTGAGAGCCACGTTCCCTTGCATCCTTGTCCGAGGCAATTTGCCGGGTGATGATCACGTCTATGAAGTTAGCTGCAGTAATGGTAGTCTTCCCTCGGGTTCTTAGCTCTTCCTCATATCTGGATTTTGGAGGAGGCCCTTTATCTTTCCCAGCCTCAGAATATACTACTGAAGCATGAGGCTGGGGCTTGCCACTTGGAAAGGCTGAAGAAGTGTACAGACACTGAACAGATCTCTTCTCCACCTCCAGGCTTTTCTGCTCTAGCTGCTGCTGTTCACTAACTGCTGCTGACCTGCTTCTCAAATTTTCTTCTAACCTGGCAGCTTCATGCTTACTCTCTTTTGTTTTCGAAACATCCATCTGGGGTGCAGAAGCTGCAGCATCCACAAGTGCAGCCAGGGCATCCGCAGCAGTGTTGTAACGGGAAGCTGGCAGGCCTTGGCTTATTGAAGGGCCCCCAGCAGGCAGTGGCCTGTAAATAAAACCAAATCACAGCTCTGTGAAGGCAAGATTATTTACTTGGGTGGGGGCAGAGAGATAGAAGGACAAGTTGAAGAAGAAAAATAATTAGAGGATATAAAATTTTGACTGTTAAAAAACTATTACAGTCATAAATTTTAAAAACATACAGTATATACAAGAAACTGGTATATTTGGGGTGCTTAAGACATACACAAGAACCAGGAATGGTGGTACACACTTATAATCCCAGTACTCATGAGGCCAGATGACTGCCAGGAGTTTGAGGCTAGTCTGAGCTAAATACTGAGTTCAAGTCCAACCTGAACTATAAAGCAAGAACCTGTCTCAAAACAAATCAAAACAATTCAAATCATGTAGACTGACATGATTCGTAGCTGAGCAGTTGGATCCAAAGGTGTGATCACACTGGTTCCATTGGTTCCCTGGAAAACACTGGGTCTCTGTTGCAACATGGTCTCCTGAGTTCTTAATGAAGGGGAAGGAGAGCGTACGTATCCATGACTGCCAGGTCGGACAGGCTGTTCTGCGCCTATAGGAACCAAATAAATAAAGTTTTTAGGAGGACAAGCCATAAGGAAAAAGCAGAGATCAAAGGCAGGAACATTTATGGCTGGTAAATTCCTAATATTCTTAAATAGGAAACAAAAAATGAAAAACTAGATATTTTTTCTGGACTTTATGGAATCATATTTTCTAAGTTCCTCAATAAAGATGCAATAAAACCTATTAGTAACATTAAAATATCAACTATATACTGTCTTAATTAGTCTCAATCCTTTGTTTCTTTTGGTACTGGAAATTGAACTGATGACCTCACACTTGCTAGGCAGGTGCTGTGCTACTAAGCTATACCCCCTGCTTCAGTCTCAATCTTAATTAGAGTAAAACAAAAATAGCATCACCAATGAAGTATTAATATCAACCAGGTAAGTTCACTTCTCAGATGTTTCATCAAATTCTGCTATGTTTATAATTTCTAAAATCAAACTGGTACAACATCCTAAGCATTATAATGAAAATAATGTATGACTTGTATACCCTTCACAAGCAACTTTCTCTTGTGAGAAAAATTCTGCACTATGCTTTGCAAAAGTGCCAGCTCTAGGAACCATGCTTCAAGGTTTGAGACATTTCTGTTCACTTAACTTTAGCTCTCCCATAAGAGAGACAGTTGGTCACAATTCCTTATGTCAGAAGTCCTGAACTTTCATATTCCCTCATCACTTCTTTCTACCTCATCTTGTTCTGTGCCCTCATAAAAACTGACGATTTTAGTACTTTATTCTTTTTTTTTTTTTTTTGTCTTTTTGAGACAGGGTCTCACTATGCAGTTCAGGCTGGCCTTAAGCTCACTTTGTAGCTCAGGCTGGTCTTGAACTCACAACAATCCTCCTGCCTCAGCCTCCCGAGTGCTGGGATTACAGGCCTGTGCCACCACGCCCGGCTAGTACTTTATTCTTAAAAGGTCATTTCTTTAGCTACTTCCCTTATGTCAGTTAGTTTTGTAGGATATAATACTTGAAGTAGAAATGCTAATGAAGTAACATTTAAAATGTTTTGTCTCCAAAAGGATCCAACATTTACCAATTACCACTGCTAATGTGACTATTTATTCAGAAGCTGAAAAAAAATTTTTTTAAAAATATATGATGAAAAAAACGGTATTTTATTGTCCTAAGTCTGCATTTTGTACATCAAAGGGACCACAAACATTTTAAAACTCCATCAAAGTTATGTCATTTGTGTGTAGTTTCTTTGATTAAACTAGTGTCATTTTTCAATATGATACACATTTATTCAATTATGATTTTAACTGACAATTGATCCTGCTAAGTGATTTTTATTCTCTCTCTCTCTCTCTCTCTCTCTCTCTCTCTCTCTCTCTCTCTCTTTTTGTGGAACTGGGGATTGAACTCAGGCCCTTGCACTTGCCAGGGAAGCGCTTATTCCACTGAGCCATCTCCCCTAAATGTATTTAAGCTTTTGCAATCATTAAAACATTGAAAAGAATTCCTTAGGAATAATAAGAATAGATCAAATTACTCACTTTTGGGCCAAGGGGCACAGTGCCTACCTGGCAAGTGGAAGATCTTCAATTCCCAGTACTACCCCCCAACACTTGGGTTTCTTACATGTATTCCCATTCAGATTAATTTCAAAAAATCTGCTTGTATAAAAACATGAATGGGACGCCCTCCTACTTCTGCCTTCAGTTCTGTACCTACCTCTGCAACCACATCTCTACTTCCTCCTGCCTCCCCGGGAACCTCCATTCTGGTAACATCTGGGACTGCCATATTCCTCTTTTTATACTCATGCCCTTGGAAGTTTCAGTTAAGCCAGGAGTTTCAGCTCTTTGAAATCAGTCAGCAACCCCAAGCTCTTTCATCCTGAGTGCAAGATTAGTGAATCTGACAATATGATAAAAGT
The DNA here is from genome assembly GCA_004027165.1 of Ctenomys sociabilis. NCBI lineage: Eukaryota > Metazoa > Chordata > Mammalia > Rodentia > Ctenomyidae > Ctenomys > Ctenomys sociabilis. The sequence goes on from PVKA01002152.1 coordinate 38,199, forward strand.
AAATGGTCTGATCTGCTTAAAATAACAGATGTCAGAGAGCCGGGCATGGTGGCATATGCCTGTAATCCCAGTACTCAGGAGGCTGAGGCAGGAGGATTGTTGTGAGTTCGAGACCAGCCTGAGCTACAAAGTGAGCTTAAGGCCAGCCTGAACTGCATAGTGAGACCCTGTCTCAAAAAGACAAAAAAAAAAAAAAAAAAAAAAAAAGATGTCAGATTAAGTAAATCCAGCATAAAAATCATTCTTTCTTTGCTTTCACTAATTGTGTTCTTTTTATTTTTCCTATTGGATCTTTATTTCATACAATCTTGTTTCTTGCTTTACTTCCCGTACCACTTACTGTTAAGTCTCTTCATAGTCTTCCCAGCAGTTCCTTTCTGGTCATTATCAGAACATATTAAGCTGCCATGAGCATGCATATGAACTGATGCCAGCCTCACTGGCCTCTTAAACATGCTACCTTCAGGGTTCTAAATTATCTTTTGGCACAGTTGTGTAAAGTCCTTCTGATGTCAGAGAGTGGCCTTACTTTACTATCTATCTGAACCATATACCATATCCTCCATTCCCTCTTCAACCTGGAGTTGAGCCACACAGCTTCCTTTGCTTGGACAGTTCTTTCAGCTTTAAGAGCTCTGTGTCCAGGATCTTCAGGCACAACTGGGGACAACTGCTTGGGATAACCAAAATAATACCTTAATTGCCATGGGGCTGGGGAGACAGCTCAGCAGCAGTCTAAGCACCTGACTGGCAAGCACGAGATCCTGAGTTATATCCCTAGTACTGCAAGCCATACCAGCCCTGGAACCCCGGGTGCACCGTCCCAGCCACTGAAACTGGGCATGGTGGCAAATGCCTGTAATCCCAGTGCTAGGGAGGCTGAAACAGGAAAATCACTATGAGTCTGTATTATGTAGTGAGACCCTGTATCCAGTGAATAAATACTTGAATCATTTCTTTCATCCCACCTTCTTTTTTTTTATTGAGATAGTGTTTCACAACGTGGTTCAGGCTGGACATGAACTCACTTTGTAGCCCAGGCTGGCCTCAAACTCCCAGCAATCCTCCATCATCACACCCAGCATCACCACAACTTCTAATAGCACTTTTACCTGCATCTTACTTGAGGCCTGTAATGATTTGCCATCTTGGAATTCCTGTTTACCCCATGGCATTAAACACAATGGCCCACCACACTGATTACCAAGACCTGTGTCTAGAAGGAAAGATCAGTCTTTCTCAGTAACCTGAACGCAAGTAGAGGTCAGAAGAAGCCACTGCGATCCGCTCTCGCTCCCGCTCTCGCTCTCGCTCTCGCTCCTTCTCTCGCTCCCGTTCCCGCTCCCGTTCTCTCTCCCTCTCTGCACTTGCAGCTGCTGCAAGATGTGTTGAGTGTCCTGTAAAACACATGATTCTGCAACTTAAAAAAAAAAGTCACACTATTATGCACAATTTTAAAAATTCTTATGTGTAGTTTTTCTCAAAAAATTCCAAATTTGAGATGTAGGAATTTTAAGAGTTTTGGTTAAAAAGGTTAACAACTGGAATATAACATAGTCTGTCAGGGTATTCTGAGGGTTACCTTGTCACATTTGGCATGAAAGAACTACTGATATAAATACTAAGTGGAAAATAACACAACAAATGGGAAAAAATGCCCAGAATAGGTTAACAGACTAAGTTGTAAAATCTAAGCAAGTTGGTGCTATTACAAAGGAGAGCAACCGCGGCATCTTACCTGGAGACATGGATGCAGGGTTGTATGGCCTGGGAGGGAATGTAATCTGTGTACCAGGAATATAAGTGATTCTTTCCATGGGAGGAGTGCTTGTTCCCCCTGGATGAGGCACTAAAATTGCTGGAGGCATATTGGTCAGATCAATGATTCCTAGCCAAAGACAAATACACTTTATGTTGTCTTATTCTAAAGGTACAGAACTATACATGGCATGTGGATTTTATCCATTTGTATATAATACAATGATAACATACAGAGCATAAATAAAAGTATCTAAGGTCATCATTACTTTTCTAAACCTTCTTGAAGCTAAAGAAGAAAATTAGACACTGCGTTCCAAATCAGTGACCTAAAGATATAGTAGGTTAAAGAGAACAAACTCTTAAGTGTGGATTTCAAATACATAATGCAATTTAGTTATTTCACTGTCCACAAAATACACTGTCTTGAAATATTATTTTGTTTGCTTTCAAGGGCTAACGTCTGTGAAGTATATGGCTTTTTCTCTCTTTCCATCATGCATTCAGCAAGTACTTACTAATTACTGGGTAAAGAGTAAATTCTAAAACATTTGAAAACACATACCTCTTGTTGCTGAATATGGGAGACCCAGTGGTTGCTCCCGTGGTGAGAGTCCTCTGGCTACATCTGGGCGCAAGTTCACTTGCATCTGTTGTGAGGTAATGTAATCATTTAGGATTGTCTGTCTTGTGTTCTCCATTGCATAAAGCTGATACTGACTGGGATAGCCTGGAGTTGGTGAAAGCTGTCTCTGAAACAGGTATGCAGCAGCGGCTGAGTAAAAATGAGAGAAAAGCATTTAGTACTGTATGTTCACCTGAAGTATTTATTTTCTTTTTTTTCCCCTCCTGTATTTAGGGCAGGGTCTACAGGGTCTATAGGGCCTTACTACAGTGATGGAATTCCTAGTGATTCTCCTGCTTTCAGCCTCCCGAGCACTGGGATTATAGGCATAAGCCACCATGTCCAATCTCAATAGCTCTCTCAGAGCACTCTGCAGGTGGGCCTGGCATGGCACACTGGGGATGGAACCCCAGGCATGGCACTCTGCCTAAGCAGGTGCTTTAGTCGGCTGAGCTTTCAGGCTGACCTCTATATTTCCAACTGTTTGAAAATAAAGTTTTTGTAGTACTGATTATTCAAATACAATCCAATGTATATAAATATACTTTGTGACCCAGCAATGTTACTTTCTTGTCTGCAAAAATGATTACTACAAGCGTTTTACTTAGCACACATATGTTTGGAACACAGAATGCCCAACTGCTTCTTGTAAAGGGTCACGGACTATTTTAGCCTTTGGGGGCTATGTAGCATCAGTCACAACTACTCACCTTTGTCACTGCAGTACAAAACAAGCTACTGATAAAAATATGGGCATGACCAGGCTCTAATGAAACTTTATTTACAGAAAAAGATCACATCATGAATCAGCCCATAAGCTATTGGTTTGGAAGTCTTTTCATCAGAACATGACACAAGATACTATGAAGTGGTAAATATGGTAAAAAGCAGAAGATGTATATTTCTAACTTAAATAATTTATAATCTAGCTCAGGCTCAAAAAGGACAAACAAACATAATTGCTATAAAATAAAGAGGTACCACAGACACTAAACAGAAATGACAAACAATTCTACCTAAGCATGTCAGTGAATAATTTTATATGTATATGTTCTCCCTAGAAAATGTGCTATATTCTCTAAAATGTCTGTTTCCCTTTCATCTAGAACTTGAAGCCACAATATCTGTCAACTGACTCTGTTCATCTCGTTATGAAAGAAAGCTCCCAAAATACAGCTTGTTCTTATCCTCAGGACAGGGTTATATCTAATAAACCCACTACTGTAAACTGAAAATATCTTAAATCAAAAATGGCCTGGGATGATGCGCATGCCTGTAATCCCAGCACTAGGGAGGCTGAGGCTGGAGGATTGTTGTGAGTTCAAGACCCGCCTGAGCTACAAAGTGAGCTTAGGGCCAGCCTGAACTGCACAGTGAGACCCTGTCTCAAAAAGACAAAAAAAAAAAAAAAAAAAAAAAAAAAAAAAAAAGGTATATGCCTATAATCCCAGTATTTGGGAGGTTGAGGGCAGAAGATTACTGTGAATTCAGTAAAGTCTAGGCTACACAGTTGGTTCAAGTTCACCCTGGATTACACAATGAGACTCTCTCAAAAAACAAACCAAAAGAAAGAGATGGGAGGAGGAAGGGAAGTAGAAAGAATGAAAAAGAAAATGAACTATGCCTAACCTATTGGATAACTGAACAAAGTAACACAGCATGGGTACAGTGTTTCTGGTACTCCCTCAGGATTACAGGGCTCACTAGTACTGCCCAGGATAGGAGACCATACACTATGTCACTAGCCCCTGAAAATTCACATCTCCTGACCCCACAATGTGATATACAGTATCTACTGATCATCTCTCAACTTCACACCAATAGAAGTTTAAAACTCCTAAAGGGAATGAACCATTATATGTTATGGACTCTATTCCAGGTTTGGGCTCTTCTGGAACTTAATTTTTTCACGTAACATTTGATGGCACTGACAGAACTGAAGACCAAATATTTTCTACAGATATCTTTTGCTATTATGAAATGCAAACTTTTGCAATTCTTAGCTTTTTAATTAGACATATTAACTAATAATGATGAACTGCTTTCCAAGGTGAGACTCAAGTACTTTGTATCCCAATTTTAATTCAAGAGCTATAACAAGAAATGAATTTAGATGTTTGAGTAGAGAGCACATATACTTAGGTTCAGCTGGCACAAGCAATGAGGAGCAAGGACTAGAACTCAGGAGGAAGAGCCTGGCAAACACCCAGGATGTGACAACTCTTCTTACTGCATAAAATTTGCTGTTCTAGGCCAAGAGACTGTTCTCTAGTAACCTGAACACTTCTGCAGCTACCAGAATCATGTTCACTAACATTAGAGATGTGTACATACAAATTTCTTCCAGTTGTATTTGCCATTAAGTTAACAGCTAATGAAATAGTCTGGAAATCAATGAAAGAGGAAAAGAAGAGTAGTTTCTTTGAAAAGAGATGTGTGCTTTATAAAGACTCAACATTAAATAAAGTGTAATCAGGTGTGTAAACTATAATTTAAGGATGGGGCAAAAAATCTACAAAGTTATATATTTGGACTATTTGAAGCTATCTTTAAATTCTAGCTTTACAGTATGGGGGCACATGCCTGCAATCCCAACACTCAGGAGACAACTCCAAGTTCAAGGTAAGTCTATATTACAGAGTGAGATTCTGTCTCAAAAAAAACCCAAAACAAGTGCCAGTGAGATAGCTCAGTAGAATAAGCGCTTCCCTGGAAAGTGCAAGGCTTCAGTTCAATCCCTGGTACTGCAAAAAATAAAAATAAACCAAAACAATAAAAAATAAAGCCTAATTTGAATCTTACATTGACTTAGGTAAGTAAATATCTTTCTGATGTCAATTAGCATGTTTGACATACCTGTCACTCAAAAATAATTTCTCACATTTACTCATATATTCAATTAGCTTCATCAGTTAACATCAAATAAATTCCTGATACTTATTATAGCATTTTTAGTTCTTCAGAGGGAGCCAGCAATTTTTTATTTCTTGATTTGGGTTCTGGTAATGTGGGATCTTCAGTTTGGAAAAATTTACTGAGCTGTATATATATACAGTTATCTGCATATTGAACTATATAGCAAGTTAATGGTCACACAGGTATATTATTTCTCTGCCATAGGTTCCAGTACATGTCATGCTTACCAGGATCCAGAGCCCTGTGAAATGGCATTGCTGGATCCAAGTGCGTGGGAAGGTGGCTCCGATAAACCTCTCCTGCAGTGCTGGCCCTGTGATGGGGATCAAATGGGCTATGGCTCACAACAGGATCCACCCCAGGCACTGGAGACTTGGCTGATATACTTTCCCTCTGGGTAGGGGTCAGTGTCGACTTCCTTTCATGATTGGCAGACTTGCTAGAAGAAATCGTAACTGGAAAAAGAGTCAAAGCCAAAAATTCTTAAGAAAACTAACAAGTTCTGCATGTCATAGTCCCAGTACTCTGTGAGACATGGCAGAATGATTGAAAGTTTAAGCCTAGTGCGAGCAAGTTAGTTGAGACTCTGCCACCAAGAAGATTAGATAGATAGATGGATGGATGGATGGATGGATGGATGGATGGATGGATGGATGGATGGATGGATGGATGGATGGATAGATAGACCGACCAACTGACCGACAGACCGACAGACAGACAGACAGACAGACAGACAGACAGACAGACAGACAGACAGACAGATAGATAAAGGGGCTGGGGAGATAGCTCAGTAGAATAAGCACTTGTCTGGCAAGGCCTGAGTTCAATTCCTGGTTCTGCCAGAAAAAAAAAAAAAAGATAAATAAACAGAGGCTGAGAGTATAGTTCAATGCAAGCTCCTCGGCTCAATCCCTAGTCTCTCTTGAATGAATGAATGAATGAATGAATGAATGAATGAATGAATAAGACAAAGTACAATCATTTATTCCTTTCTTGGCTATGTAATAGCTCATTCTTCTTTCTCCTAAATAATATTCAACTTTTCAGAATATGCAAGCATAAGAAAATAGTAGAAAGCTTTGTGACCTGGAAGAGATTGTCCCTCTGGCAAAGTCCCATGTGTACTGTTCCATCTTATGACCAGATTATGAAGTTAATGAAGTTCCATTAAGAATGACTTTGTTTTCTGTATGACACTAACATTCTGAATTCCTTGGGTCCTTCTTGTAGGAATCCTCATTACCTGTGTTTTTGGAACACCTTCCTATCTGCCAATCATGAATTAGACTAATGATTTCTTTGCTCTGCTCTTCCAATGATTTTTTCATTATTGCAACACCATCCATCACAAAAAAATCTGTTTTCCTCCTTCCTCTAGCTTCTCTTTTCCTAAATGATGTTATTCAGAATGGTTAAAAAGCTTCATCTTTGTTTATCATATCCAAGCCTTTCAAATGTGTCATTTTAAGCCAAGCAAATGTTGACACACATCTGTAATCCTGGCTCCTTGGGAGGCTGATGCAGGAAGTTTGCAAATTCAACCCTAACCTGAGCAATTTAAGAGACCCTGCCAAAAAATAAAAAATAAAATTAATTTAGAAATCCCGGTGCAAATGCCCTGAGCTGCATAGTGAGACCATGTCTCCAAAAAAAAAAAAAAAAAGATTTAATTTAAAACAATAAAAAGAAGTGAATATATATTTAAAAGCTTCACGGACACCTGGTTTTAAAAAAAGATTCTTCCCTTACCAATATAGTTGCCAGCACTATGAGGTTATAAGTAAAACAGTAAGAATAAAGTACATTTATCGAGTTCTTTGTATATACTAGCCACTACCTAAGTTCTTCAAATGTCCTACTTCATTTTATCTTCACAACAGTACAGGCAGGTCTTAGCAGTACATTGCCATTTTATGGATGAGAAAATTAAAGCATAGAAAAGTTAACTTGTTTAAGCTGATATAGTAAGAACTTTAATTCTAACCTAAGTAGTCTCTTTCCAGAGCCTAAGGTCCAATCATCCAACTACACTTTCTCTAGAGAATAACAAAATAGATTCTTTTTTTTTTTTTTAAACAAAATAGATTCTAAAAAAGACTTAAAATAATATGCTGAAAACTGGTCCTAAAGTACACTCTAGAGAACTTCAGGACTCCATCAGACCCAGACTTGGTGGCATTTCTTATTTGCCAGAGGTAAAGAAAGAAAAAAGTAAAAATGATTGGACAAGGTAATAAAATAACATACCATCAGAAGTTCTGCTCATCATGGGAGAGCCTCTGGACATGGTATTTTGATAACTCACAGGGGTCCTCCGAGCACTGCTGTCATCATAAATTCCTGGGCTCAGTTGTGCTTTGGGTGCTTCATGAAGTGTGGACCTGAGGACAGAGGGGCCAGAGCTCACCACTGACGTGTGCCGGGAACGTACTGGCTCGCCTGCTTTCACATCCTCGTATTTTCCCCGTTCCACCACTTTTATGCTGTCTGGTACAATTTCCAGTGGAGGCATTCCACGGGATAGTTTGCTGGGCCCCGTTATTAAGGATTTGACATTGTGTTTGATGGCAGATTGACCTGAGTTGCTGTCAAACTTTATTGGTGTACCCTAAAGAGAAAAAAATAAACAGTACAGATAACCATGTCACCTGGATATTGTTCTGTCTTGGGTCTACATTTGGCCCATGGCAGCTATACTCTGCCATGGTGACCTTTACAGTCTATGTGGCTATTTCAGGGATCTTGAGTTCTTTCCCAAAGTATTCACTCCATGCATTCTATGGATTAAAAGAGGAAAAGCAAAACAAAACCAAAAACTGATGATATGGAACATAAAAAATTTTCATGTTCATTTCCAACAGGTCTGATGCAATAAGAAATAGTTACAGCTACTAAGTCACACTTTTAAAATGCTTTCATAATTGTTACTGTGAAGTGAAATCATTGACAAAAACAGTCATAATCTAGTTACCTGGGAAATGGAACCCTCAATTATTGGCCTTGTGCTCTGAACCACTTCTGGAGTTTTTCGGCTTTCCTGAGTTAGAATATCTTGCCGTGGTATCTCGTGAATGGAACGCCCCATTTCTTTGATAGTAGTAATGCCATCATACGGTTTTCCTTTGGTAATGGCACCTTCAAAGGCTCGAATGGGAGGGCTTTCCCTCTTAATCTGTTTGGGATATTTAAGGCCATCTTCAAAGCTTTCAGTTGTTGCTCTTGGTGTGCCTTAAAAAAGTGAGGAAACATTTATTAAAATAATGCTGACAGTTATAGAACAACACTGACTTTTATACTCAATTAAAATTGGTCCCATGCACTACACCAAATTTGAAATAGATTAAAGATATAAATATTAAAATGGAAACCTCAAATCTGCTGGAAGATAAAATAGGTAAAACTCTTGAAGATACTGATATAGGCAAAGACTTTAAAAATAAAACCCCAATCACACAGGAATTATCACAAAGAATCAACAACTGAGATCTCATCTTATTAAAAAGCTTTTGCACAACAGGAGAAACCACTAACTAAGTGAAGAGACAACTCACGGTGTTGAAAAAAGTGTTTGCCAGCTGTTCTTAGGCAAAGCATTACAATCGAGAACATACACAGAACTCAAAAAAATTATACTTCTCAAATATAGAGACATCATGCAAAAATAGGGAGTGGAGATAAATACATGCTTCTTAGATGAAATAGAAAAAGAAAATAAACATGTGAGAGAATGTTCAATAGCACTAGTCATTCAAGACATGCAAATTAAAACACACTAGAAAGCACGACTATTATCAAGAAATCAATCAATAACAAATGCTCAAGGGGCTGTAGGGAAAAAGAAACCCATCTCCACTGTTGGTGGGAGTATAGACTGGTTCAACCACTATGGAAATCATGTGGGGATTTCTCATTAGGTCCCATTTGACCTAGCTACTTTCCTTCTGGGTATCTTCCCAGAGGAATTAAAAACATTGTACCATAGTGATATATGTGCATCTATGTTTACAGCAGCACAATTTGTAATAGATCTTGAAACAATCCAAATGTCAATCAATTGAGGAATGGATAAAAAAATGTGGTCTTTTTTATACATGGAACATTACTCAGCCTTAAAGAAGGATAAACTGAAACTTTTATAGGTACACAGATAGAATTTGAAACCATACTCATAAGTGAAATAAATGATGCATATGTATGAACTCTGTGTCTCCCTAGAGTGAGAAGCTTTCATAGTAAATGAGATCCAAAAAGGACAATAGACATTGCAAAATGAAAATAAGCATCAAAAGGAAGAGAAATAGGGATGGAGGAATGAAGAAAAGCTAGAACAACTATGTATGTATTATGTTAAGATATTCTACTAAATTCTCTTGGTTCATGGAAAAGAAGTGTTGGGGTTAATATTGCTTGGATAATTAAATGGTAATATACAGTATGCTGAACAACTAATTTACAGATAACAATACACAATATATCAACTATCATTACTCTCCTCTTGGTTTGAAATTTTGGCTTTCTTTTTAAAATGAAAACAACAAAAAAGTAATGCCTTTCCATCTTTCAGTTTCTAATCCATTCTCAAATATATAAATTCCCAAATAAGTACTCCTCAATTATTAGTTTTGTAGGGCTATTCCAGATACAATACACATCTGTCACAGTTACACAACGGTCCCTATATGTATAAACACCTCAAAGTCAAAAGATTAGGCAGCTATTATATTCCAAGAAATTATGTAGGTCGGAGATAGAAAACTTAGAGACAAAACTTAGTATTTCAAAAGGTAAATAATCTTGACAAGCAGGTTTTCTGGCTTGCAAATCAACAGCAAAAACACTTTTGCCAGCAAGGCAGTTAAAAAGGTGAAACAAATAGAAACTTTACCCTGCATGATGGAGCCAGACAGTACAGTCCTTTCTTTGAGATCAGAATGAGGGCTCCCCCTGGGTAATGCTCGGCATATTAGCCCTTTGGAAACAAGAAAAAAATTCAACTATTAAACATAAAGTATGGCAAGTCACATATACATTCTTAAGAGTACAGTTTTGGAAAAGACACTATGGAGGAAGGAATGTCATTTTAAATTTGCATACTATCCAGAAAATATCATAGAAAAAGATAAAAAGAGTAGTTTCTCAGAAATTTTCCTAAATACAAAATGGCCATAAAAGGCACCTAATTACAGATCAAAAAAGATAAGCTTTAAAGCTAAATCTAAAATCCAAATTCTTTTTTATCAAAGGCAAATCCTTTTAAGAAATTTCACATTAGTTGGGCACAGTGGCACATGACTATAATCCCAGTACTCGGGAGGCTGAAGCAGGCCTGCCACAAATTTGGGACCATTTATACAGTGAGACTCTTGTCTTAAAAAAGAAAAAAAGAAATTTCATAGGGCCATCAGACAGCTCAGAGGATTAAAGTACACCTGCTTATTAGGCAGATACAGGGACCGGGGTTCCATCCCCAGCATGCCATGCCAGCCCAGCCCCGAGCTCCCTGAGTGACTGAGACACTCAGACAGTGACTGAGGCTGGGCATGGTGGTGAATGCCTATAATCCCAGTGCTTAGGAGGCTGAAAACAGGAGGATCATTATGAGTCCAATCTGTGTAGTGAGACCCTGTACCAAATACATTAAAAAAAACAGTATATTGCCAATAAATGTGAATCAAAGGTCGAAAGTAATCTCATACATAGTTACCCTGAAGTAATCCAGCTCTTAGAATGTTTTATAGGATTTATCTTTTAGTATTTCACATGGAATAAAATTTAGTTGGGACTAGTTGAGATTTTTAAAGAAACAGACATTATAACCAAAGCAAAGCAAACTAAACCAAACCATGGTAAATCTAATGCATAGCACATGATCAGTATCAAGTTGAAAACATGTCTTTAATTCTCATGCAAATGGGTACAATCCCTTAATTTACTGAGTAAGAAATGGGCAAAGAAATCTATTAGGAAAAAGAAGAAAAAAATCTACCAGGCACCAAGCCCCCAGGGGCTTGTGCTGAGACGACAACTGAGACTAAGTGTGGTGGCACACACCTGTAATCCCAGCTCTTGGGAGTCTGATCTAGTAATGAGACCCTGAACACCATATAGACCCTTCCCTAAAAACATAAAAAAAAAAAACTACTAGGAAAAGGTATGGCTAGAATTAAAATTTATCTTTATTAATATCACTTTATATCTACCTCAAAAGTAAAATAAAAATAACACATTTTACATATTTTATTATTTATTTTCTTTTCCTTTTCAACAAGGTCTTGCTAATTTGTCTACAATGCCCTTTGACTCAGGATCCTCTTGCCTGAGCTTCCCAAAAAGTTGGGGTAACAGCCATGTACCACCAGATTCACCTTATGAATTTTACATTCTTAAACTCCAAGAGAGATAATCTATAAATGGCATGGGTATTGAAAAATGAGCTAACAGTTACCTAGTTATGGTTATGTTCAATTTTTACTTTATCATGTGCATTCTGATCTACACAGATGAAATAATAATAATAAACTTAAAAATACATTAATATAAATTTTGGGTAGAAATAAAAGAATGACTGAAAACAACTTAATTCAATAATGCAAACTTACTTTACAAAATTAAATATATCCAAAAAATGTTCTGGAAACAACACTTTACCCTCTAATGGTGCTGATACAGGAGACTCCCTCATTGATATTCCTTGCTTTATATTTCCTTCCACTGATTCATAGCTTCTTTTTAAACTGATTTCATGAACTGTTCTTGGACTCCTGGTCCCTTCTCGAGCATTCTTGATATCTACAGAATACAGCAACAACTGTTCAGACAGAACTCAATACCTACAATGTTTATGAAATAAGTATCTTAATTTCATAAGTTTCCTGTACTCCTAAAAGGATAAAAGTGTGCCATAAGCTATAATATGCATCTATACATGACTGGCATTCACAAAAATGTATTCATCAGTTCTAATATTTTCATCAAATGACTACAGTGTGCAAGCTAGGCTTGCAAGTAAGATTAAAAAATTAAGTTCATAAAACTTACTCAACAATGGTAATTTCAGACAATTTAATAGGTTCTTACTATTCAGTGTGATAGAGAAGTATAATGTGTTATGAGAGCACATGGAAGGAAACCTCTAGCCTCCAAGTTCAGATAAAGTTGCCCAGAAAAAAATAATACATAAGCTTAGAGCTAAAGAACAGGTAAGAATTGCTTAGGTAAAAAGCAAAAGAGTACCGGCAGAGAGATGAACAAAGACCTTCAGGCAAGACAGAACATGGTACATCACAAGAAATTCAGTAGATGGTGACTCTAAGAATGGAACAAAGAAGAAAAGTGTAGGGGAAGGAAATATAAAGGGGTAAAGGAGATAGTTGGAAAGAAACCACCTACAGGGGCTGGGGAGATGGTTGAGTAGAATAGGCACTTGCCTGGCAAGCGCAAGGGCCTGAGTTCAATCCCTGGTTCTGCCAAAAAAAAAAAAAAAAAAGAGAAGAAAAGAAAAGAAACCACCTATAACAGTAAGCAGGAAGTGCATGCCTCATGGGTCCTGCAGGTATCTTAAAGGTAACAGAGCACAAGGTAACAACATATACAGCTTTGACTCAAGACAGGGAGATCAGGTAGGTAGCCACTGAACTGTCCAACGAAAAGGCAGCAATGGCAAGGAGTAATACAGAGTAACAGATGTATCCCAGAGAACACAGGAAACAATAGAAATTACTCCATATGTTGGATGTGGAAAGAAAAGTAAACAGGAATTTCTAGCTTAGACAATGCAATTAATGAATCTCCTGTCACAAAAACAAAATGTGAATTTAAATGTTTTTTAAAAAAGAATACAAGAAGGAAGGAAATAAAATGCAAATGCATTTTTAAGGTAGCAGGTACTATGTACATACTTTACTTCTTTGTATTTGGAGAGAAAGATGACATATAGCTAGTGACTAAGGTCACAATAAGTTAACAAATGAGAATGTAAACTCAGTCCTTGGGCTAATATTAATATCACAGTTGAATTATTCTCATAAAATAACACTAAAGATATAACAATACATCTAAATAAAATGTTTACATATATGCAAAGAAATAGGTACAAAATAGAGAACAAAAATTCTTTTCATGAGGGCCAGCCTGATAGCTCAGCAGACTAAAGTGCCTGCTTAGACAGAGCAGAGTGGCCAGGATTAGATCCCCAGCATGCTATGCTGACCTGTCCCAGGGGTGCAATGAGAGGGCAACTGAGACTGGGAGTGGTGGCATGCACCTATAATCCTAGTGCTTGGGAGACTGAAAACAGAATAATCACTGAGTCCAATTTATGTAGTAGTGAGACCCTGTAGACCCTGTCGTATATATAGAAAAATAAAATAAATAATTAAAAAAATTATTTTCATGACCAGAAAATCATCTATTTTCTAATTCTTGCTTCATAAATATTAATCTCATTAAAATAAAAGTGATGCCACTTAAGTCTAATGAAGATTCTTTTCTTAGTCTAGTGACTAGTCAATTGACATGCTATACCATGGGCTCTGCACTGTTAAAAGTTTTCGCTTTCTCAGATTTTTCATAAAACTTTCATTAAAGAATTAATCCCTTTCATGGAGAAAATACATTCTGCAAAAGTAAACTGACTTCCCAAAAGCAAGGATGTGAGAAAGCCAGAGTCTACTTACTATCATATGATAAGATATGTCCACTTTTTCCTTCATAAATGACATGGCCTTTAGACGCAGTTTCCTCTCTGCCTTTCTCAGGACTATTCTCTTCAATTGGCATCCTAGAAATGGATCCCTTCACCAAAGCTTCAGTTGGTATGCCAGCCTGGGACAGAGCTGGGGTCCCCTGCCATCAAATCAAACACAGCCACCGGAAAAGTCACTTAAGGTCAGAGGAGATGCAAGATACTCAGCAAATATAACCTACTCTCCTGAAAGTTAGATTCATATCCCCAAAGACAGCATGAGCGCATGAGAAGAAATCAGACATTCAATTGTTATAAACACAAGAGAAATCCTGTACCTTCTTGAATTCTGTCATAAAAACTTCTTAAAAGAATGCTAGGTAAATCAGCTTTGTTCTCCACCTAATAGTCAAACCACAGTTTGTTTAAAATCATGCAAATATAATAAAATGTTTACAAAATTTCTAACAGAAATAAGACTTCATAAATTAAGTTTAACTTTAGAGTACTATGACTTTCATGCTGTAATTTAGAGGAAACAGAATTTTTAATTGTCAAATTTTCTGCTGCAATAGCCTTAAATCATCATTAAGAGGACAGGAGAAAAAAACGTTTTGTTTTGTGAGAATGACTTAGTTTAGGCCATATCTAAATTTTGCCATCATTAATATTCTAGGTTGCCAATGACCATTGTCTTTTTCCCCATTTCTTAGAGAGAAATGGTTCATGAAGCCTACTAGGACACTTCACAAAAGTAAACTACTTGAGTTGAAATTAGAGTGATAGGAGTAAAGGCCCACTAACACAGATGGGGCTCCTAATTTACTCTGACCAGCCCTAAACTCCACAGAAAGCAGTAAGAATAATACATTCAACTCATTCAGTCATAAATGAGCTCAGCAGTAAATATCCAAAAATCCTAACACCTCAGACATGTTCACATTAAGTACACAGATATTTAAAAATAAATGCATAAAATATACCTCTGATAACAGTTCTTTACTATTTTGTTACATAATGTCTGAATACTAGAAAAGAGAAAAATATGAAGAAAAATAATATAATAGACCTGTTGTTCTTTTGACCATAGTAAATGCACATATATCAGCCTAAGGTGGAAGGAGAAACATGAAGAGCTGGTATGAAACTTTCTGGATCACTATTACATATATACTATGTGAACCATGTGTGAAGGAGGAATCACATGGGAATTTCATTAGTCAAGATTCTAATTCATAAGATCTGGCATGAGGACTACATTTCCACATTACTCTAGCAATCTACCAACTAATGCTGACACTGTGGTGCACAGAACACACTCAGCAAGACCTCAAGGGAATCAATGGAGGCTCAGAAAAAGATTGCTAGGTTCCAGCCCAAGATGAGAACTGAGGAGTTTTGGATTATCGACTTTCTAAATGATACTGATATTAATGGCTTAGAGACTATACCTTAAAAAACATTATCTATGGAATAGGAATAAGATAAAGGAAAGAAAATGTGTGACAACTGGTGCAAAAATGTGTCAATATATAAAAAGTTTATAATAATTTCTCGTAACAGATTTCACTTCTACATTTACAAAATTAAAGCTAAAGATTGGTTTATACTACAAATTAAAATTCATATAAAATGCGGAAAAGGACCTTAATTTAAAAAAATGACATGCCGCCCCAATACAGACAAGGGATTGGACCCTGGCTTTTCCTCAGCCCTTTTTTATTGTGAGACAGGGTCTCAAGTCACTAAATTGGTCTGGCTGAGATTAATCCTGTGATACTCTTGCTTTAGCTTTCCAGAGTACTGGGATTACAGCAAGCACCATGCCCAGCTGAAAAATAATGGCAATATATTTAACCCAAAACTGGGAGAAGACATTTAACCTTCTGTGCTCTTATTTCACATTAGATTCAAATAATGCAGCTTATAAGATTACAGACATACAAAAAGCTAAAGAAAGTATATAATGTGAATTGATTCTTTTTTATTTCTATTGAAGCTGTATAGATACTAAAAGTTTTGCCACCAGGATACACCAAATTAAAGTATATTTGTTCAGTCTTTTTGAAAATAAGTGCTTTTTTTCAAAGGGACTATTGCATAAAAATATAGCTTGTTGTTAACCTGATCATATTCTGCAGATAGTTTATAGATCTGGGATTTATTATCACTGAGACTCAGATCTATAATCCAGAACAATAAGCCAAAGCTCTTAAAACTTCTATTTTTTTTCTTATTGTTTAATACATTTGATATATGATAATTAACCTGAGTGATAGATCCTCGTAGAGAGGGGATGCTCTCTACTGAAATTTTGCTGGTTGGAGTTCCCCGAGTTATACTTCCTTCTTGGATGGCTCCTGTGGTACCTGAATGAAAACAAAATCATTAGCAAATTAGTCCCTCATCTCTGTCCCAAGAGACCAACCAAAACAACCAGAACACTGACCCATACTGATAGAAGAGTTAGATGAGCATTACTGAAATGTATTTCCTTTTCATATATTTAGTCCAGGGTCTACAGGGCCTCACTATACAGATTGGACTCATAATGATCCCCCTATTTTCAGCCTCCAGAACACTGGGAGTAGAGGTGCAGGCCACCACACCCAGTCTGTGATCATCTCAGCATGACCAGTGGGTGGAAATGGCACAGCACGCTGGGGATGGAACCCTGATCCCTGTGCCTGCCTAAGCAGGTGCTTTAGTCCACTGAGATACCTGGTGGGCTCCTGAAATGTATTTCTAGAATATTAATTTAATTATTTAAAGGGACTGCTGAGATATGTAATTTCAAAGTATTTTCTGTTTTGCTTCTCCATAGTGCTGGGATCAATCCCCTGGCCCTACACATACTAAATGAAGTATTGTACTAAGTGAAATGATATACCCACAACCAGACTTCAAAGTTTTAAAATAATTTTTACAAGGGGAAAAAAGCCCAAAATTTAGAACTTAAAAGCTATAACTTGAAAACTTGTCATTAGCATTTTGTCAAATTGTATACCATCTTACCTCTGACCACACCTTCATGTTGGGCCCTGACCAATAAACCCTCAGGTTGAGAATTCTGGCTTCGGGGAGAAAACTCTTCCTGCTTGATGTAGGGCAAAGTAGCTGTGAATGAAATCAAGAGAAACATGAAGAGATCAAGTACTGAATTGTTGGCTATGATTCTATAAATGCAGATACATATGATTTTATTAACTCACTGACCTGATTTGGTGGATTCCTGCTGCCGTGGCAATCCAAGAGAGATAGACCCTACTGAAGGCTTGGCTGTTTCTTGACTATAAGAAGCCTGATTATGAGAAGTCAGATAAGTGCCAGGTGTTCCCTAAAACACAATTTTAAAAGACTGTTTTTTCAAAGTCATTTATAAAGTCAGTGTTCACATTTGTATATAAAACTTTATAATCTTTCTGCCTAAAATCAAGAAAAATACTTGTAAAACAAGAAAATTTTTATCTTACATTAAATTTCCAAAAATTGTAAGAAGAGTTCTGACCTTACCATAAATTATATGTGTGTAATATTTACTACTGAACAACATTTATTCCTCTTAAAAATGCTATAGAGATGCTCATTTTGGCAGCACATACACTAAAAAATGCTATAGAGAATTGAGGCATGGTAATGCATGCTTATAACCTCAGCGCTTGGGAGCCTGACAGAAGGATGGCAGAGTTCAAGGTCAGTCTGGGTTACACAGTGAATTCAATACCAGGATCAACTACTCTATATAGTGACACCCATTTCAAAAAAAAGGAAAAAGCTATAGTAAATTGAACCAGCAAAAGTGTCAGACTAAGACTGCTGAAAGCTCTCCCACAGTTAGCAAAAACTAGGATCAACCTTTAAAGAACTCTCAAAATTAATCAAATTTACAAAAATCTAGGAATACTTAAGAAAAATAGATGAGTTTTATCATAACTTAACTTGCTCTATTGCCATTTCCATCTTCCCCTACAAGCTCTGTGGGGGTCTTGAAAACAAGTAGCCCACAGTCATGGTGCAAACCAGCAGCCTGGCAGGCACCAGAGGGAAAGAGGAAAAACCAGGTCCTTAAAAGCCTAAGAGACAATTCTCATTATTTAACATCTTTAGTGGTTCTCTGGGATGCTTTATTTTTAAAGCTGTGCTTTATTTGATCTACTTGAGGATGGGGAAGAGATGTAGGCTTGTAAAAATAGAGGCAATTAATGAACTTCTCTGCTTGGAGCTTCAACATATTCCTGGGAACTTAGAAAGCTATGCACGCAAGGCTATGTACACATTATGCACATTGTGCATGTGCCTAGGCAAGTCATGAAAAGGTCTTCAGTTCTTATTCCTGGGTGATCCTAAGGCCTGAAAAGCAAGGAAACACTAAGCAGAACTGTCAACAGGCTGAATGCTGAGAGCATGCCCATTACACCAATAGTCCCTTAGCAAAGACTTACAAAGGCTGGTTTTAGGCAATAAAAGAAATCTCTCCTCAATTATTGACTGACCATTAAGCAAACCAAGGATAGACTTTAGTGGCGATACATGACAAGTAACACGGACTTTACAGAATTAATTTGGGGCGGAGGGTAGGAATCAGAAAAGTCACTAAAGAAACTGAAAAAACAACCTCTAGAGGATATCTAATTTCCAGAGTTATGAAATATTAAATGTCCAGTTTTGACCCCAAATATCAAGACAATAACAAAACATTATAAAAAACAAGAAAATGTGAATCATAAAGCATAAAGAAATGAACAGAACCTGTCCTTGTAGGACTGGCAAGATCTCAGCATACTGAGCGCCTGCTTAGTCAAGGGGAAGAAGGATTAGGGGTTCAGTCCCCGAAATTGCATGCTATGCTGGCCCTGGAATCAGGTGTGGTGGTGCAGGCCCATACATTCCAGCACTAGGGAGGCTGAGACACCAGGATCACTGTGAGTCCAAGCTGTGTAGCAAGACCTTGTACCAAATGAATGAATGAATGAATGAATGATTAAAAAAGAAAGGAAAAGACTAACAATATAACAACTTTGGTCTTCTACAGTGCTAGTGGCTATGTAAAATTTTAGGACCACTCTTATAATAAAACAAAAATCAGCAGGACCAATCTAAAAAAGTACAAAGTAAATCATAACCATCAAATCCATTCCCAGATAATTATACAAAAGAACATATGTCCATAAAAAATACACTACAAAAATGTATCACAGTTTTATCTATAGAAGTCAGAAACTATAAACAGCTTACATTTCACTCAAAAGAAAAATGAATAAACCAGTATATTCATTAATCAACAATAATTATTAATTATAGTAATTACTAATTAATTATAATTATTTTGTTTACTGATTAGACAAAAACCTAGATAAAGCCCTAAGACTATTAATTGAGATAGACACCACATACATAAAAGAATGGAGATTGTATAATTCCATTCATATGAAATTCTACAAAAAGTAAGACCAATCTTTGAAAACAAAAAGTTACACAGTGTTGCTTCAGGCAGTAGAGAGAAGAATGCCCAGGAAGGGAGAAAATCTTCCAAGTGACCAGAATGTTCAATAACTTGTTTTACACATGACTGAAAACTGATTTAAATGATTTAAGATCTGACTATATCAGAGTTTTTTAAAATATACACTGTAAAGACATTTTTGGTAATCATAGTCAGAATAATAACCATCTATAATTTAACATTTAGCCTTTTAAATATTCAAAAAATAAATGTATGAGAATGAATTCAATTTTTATTTATATTACAACAAACAGGCCAGCGAGATAACTCAGCAGTCTAAAGCACATGCTTAGGCAAGCTTCTATAGTTCAAACCCTGTACTACATGCTGTAACAGCTCCACCTCCAGAGTGGGTTGAGGCAGCCACCAAAAAAAAAAAGTTTATATTACAAAATTATGTGTCTTTTTTTTTTTTTTTTTTTTTTTTTGCGGTACCAGGGATCAAACTCAGGACCTTGCACTTGCCAGGTAGGAACTTATTCTACTGAGCTATACCCCCAGCCCTCAAATATGTGCCTTTGTTAAACTAAACCAGGTGGTATGTCATGGCCAATCTGGATATATAATTCAATGAAAGGTCCTGTGTAATATAGCAATTATTGCATTTTTCTGTTCACTCTCTAGATGCTTCATATTCTGATAGATTATTGTTTACTAATATACTGACAAATTAACATAAGAGAGAAGTTTTATGAAAGTAAAATTCAACAGGAAATATACTATAAAGAAGAACATTTTACCTGTGAGATGGAGCCTCCCATTATAAAAGATGGTTTTTCTGAAGCCACTGTGGTTTTCGATGATGGGATAAGAGGAGGTGGTGGTCTGGTTGGTCGAGTTGTTGAAAGCCGAACCCCTTCAGGGAGATTAGTTATTACTTGATGTGGAGCAGGCTGGAGGACTTTCAAAAGGAAAATACAATTTGAAGCAGTCAATAGTCACTTGCCATGAACTATGTCAGTCATTCCTCAATTTTTTAATGATAAATTAAATTCTAAGTATTAAATGTGAACCCAAAGATTAACACTTTTAAGTTTTCTGGCACATATTCAAGTCTTGATGGCATTTGTGAGGTTGAAGTATTCAAATACCTTTCAAACCAGAGTTTCTGATGTTCATTCACTACAATCATTTCTCTCCTCAGCAAATGCAAATGTCAATCTTCAATATCTTTTCTATCACTCTAGAGACCTCACAGCAGAAATGAACAAAAAGGGGAGCTTCTGAGCAATTGCTGCTGCTAGTGGTTTGTAGCATAGGCAGACCTGACGACAACCCATTACATAGCCTCTGTGCATCTGGAAAAATCTCAGAAATATTTACGGATCCTGGCTTTCATAGCAACTAGAATTTCTGAAGGGGAAAAAGGCTCAAGAGTTTTACAAAGCACTTGTACTCTTAAAAGGAAAGCCATTCAATGCCACAATATGAATGTATGAAACAAACTTACCAGTGGCCCAGTGAAACTAAATTAAATATTTCACAACTCACAATGGAATGCAGAGAAACAAAGTCATTTTACAATAGCAGGGACATGGCCTGGAAGAGCAGTTCATTTATTAAACCACCCATGTGGATCATCTGTGAGCAGATGTCAGCAGACACTGCACAGAGGGGTAATGTTTACCTGGTGGGATGCTACAGTGGACTGAACTCCTATCAGGCTGTGGAGAGGCGTTGCTGACTTCTCTTGGAGAAAGCCTACATGGTGAGGCTGAACTTGCTGTGGTACTGGACATCTGTGCTTCCTATTCTAGAACACGTCTGACCTCAGCATAAAACATACAGGTGACTGATTTTTCTATGAAAGTTAAAGTTATCAAAATAAAGGAAGAACCCCAAATTAAACAGTAAAAATTAAACCAAGCCCACACTATCCAGGGGCTGAAATGCTGTGGGAAAAATACACTCATCGAGATGTTAAGAAATCCTATAAATCTAAATCTGCTATGTATACAACACATCACTATGACTTAATAAAAATTCTCAAAAATTCAATTACGATTTTTTTCCTTTAAAAGATAATGAAATTTTCTTTCTTATTAAGATAAATGAAGTGTTTTGACATGCAATAAAAATTACAACAAGAAAGTATCAGATTATCAAATAATTCTATAAATTCAAGACTGGCCTAAATTAGATAAAGGTTAGTCCTTTGAGGATTTCAATTCTCATAATTAGCTTGTTGACATTCGCTGCTTAGTATTTAAAAAAACAAATCTAAGAAATGAAAGAAGTCTTTTTCAAGTTAATCTAAAAATCCTACATAAGACTTATATATGAATCTAGCTGTGGTAATAACTTATAAAAATTATTCTCACATAAAGTATCTCTCAGTTTTATATACTTTTTTCATTTTTAAAAAGAGTTCTAAAAACGGAATTGCTCGTACAGAGGCACAGGGCTGTCATCTCAGCACTTGGGAGGCTTACACAGTAGATTCTCTGCAAGTTCAAGGCCAGCCTAGAATATTTAGTGAGTTAAAAGCCAACCTGATACACAATAAGACTCTGTCTCAAAAACAAACAAAACCAGTAATTTTTGAGAATGAGAAAAGTACGAAGTAAAAATCATCTGCAACCCTAACTACTTAAGATTTGCAGCATTTTAATGGCTGCCAGAACCAATTACCATTAATTTTGTTTCACTTTTGATTTCCCGAGTCTTTTCCATTTATCTTTCCAGATAAATTTAGATTTAAAACCATTTTGAATAATTCTTCCTGTTGTGGGTGTAGATGCTGCACCAGGGCTGGAACAAGTAACCTGCATTAAGTGGCATGAGAGGCTAGCGAGCTGTCTGAGCTGCAGCCATCCCCTTTGCTCTTGAAAGGTTGTGCCACTCTGCCTTGAAGCCTACTAAGTATGAACTGGCACCTCCAATAACTGTGAGCTACATAAACTTTTCCTTCCTTCATTTTGAGTATCAGGTATTTGTCCCAGCAACAGAAGAAGAGTAACTGAGACACCTCCCAAACAATGTCAGTGGAATTCTCATTTCACGTAAATCAAACTTACTAGTAAAACAAAAAAGTCAATGTTTTATCATATTTACTTCTTTACATGAGGAATCTAGCTTTTGTAATATAGGTTTGTACAACTTAAAAATTATTCCTAGGTATTTCATATTCTGCTGCTAGGAAAATCATTTTCATATACATGGGTTTATGCATGTGTACTGCACATGCATAATACTACAAATACACAGAAAAGTTGGGGATTTCTGTTTAACAACTTTTTAAAAGAAACATAATAATTTTTTCTTGAAGCTCAGGCAACTTTTCAACTGATCCCTTTATGCTTGGTAGGTGGGTAATCTTATATACAGTAACTTTGTCTTTGCAGTTCACATAACTAAATTTATGTTTTCTTACTATTTATTCTCTGTTAGTAAATAATGGACATTCTAGTATTTCCCACCTAATGAGAAGCCCTCTGATATTTTACTACTAAGTGTTAGGGTCCACAACTGGTTTCAAACAAAAACTTAGTATGACAAGACATAAAAAATTTATTTCTTTACTAAGATGCATTTAATTAGAAACTATTATAATATTACCAACTAATATTCAAATGTTAGGCAGTGTGCACTCCATGAAACACTATCAGGTAGGCCACACAACTGAGATTATTAATTCCCTTTTACAGATGAGGAACCAGAACCTAAGGAATCTAATGGCCCAACCAAGGTCACAATACCAAAGATTTGCTTAAAAGCGTGTGATTCCAGACTCAGTACTACATCACAGTGCAAAAGTATGTCACTAAAGGGTAGCAGGATGCTTCTAGTGTATCAATCCAGATGATGGTACTCTTTCCTTCTCTGATATATTAACACTGTATAAATGTATTTCTAAAATCAGAAGAAGAATCACTTTTCTTTCCTACAGAATATAACATGAAATTGTGTTAAAAATTCAATAACTGTTTCATTATCTCTAGTATGCTCATTATCTAATTATCACTAGAAAATTCTAGTGATAGAAATTTAGCCAGTTCCGCCAAAAAAAAAGAAATTTAGATGGTTTTAATCAGAGCTATTTAGATGAGCATGTACCCTGAGCTGGAAAAACAAACAAAATAGTTTCAGTCAGCAGTAAGACAGAGTTAAACTCATGTAAAGTTACTACTGGAATGTGAAAACAGTTACCTACATTTTTATAAAGCTTTTCTAAAATTGAGAAATGCCTTAATCAATATAAAAAAGGCACATCTACAACTGTTAGAATAATTTCCATCAAGAAATAACTAATATAATCAAACAGATGGCAAGTGTTGTCTGACACTTTTCTTCCCCCCATTTGTGTATTTGGCACAGGGTCTCAGTATGCAGTTTGGACTCAGAGCGATCCTGCTGTTTTTCAGCCTCCCCAGCACTGGGATTACCGGCATGCACCACCATGGCAGGACTCAGTGTCATCTTAAGACAAAATATGAAATTCTAAATGTCACAATAATCTGTAATCTAGAACATATAAAGAACTTAAAAAAATCATGTCTCCAAAATTCAAAGATCCAATCCAAAAATGAGCATCTGAGAAGAATATATACTTCACAAATGAAGAGGAAATATAAATGGCAAATAAATGTATGAAAAAATGTTCAACATCATTCGTCATTAAGAGATGCAAATTAAAACAACACTGAGATACCATCTTACACCAGAAAGAATGGTTATCATCAAGAAGTCAACCAATAACAAATACCAGAGGAAAAGGGAATCCTACTCCACTGCTGGCAGAAGTGCAGCTGGTACAACCATTATGGAAGTCAGTATGGAGATTTCCTAAAAAGCTATGATTTTATACTAAGGAATAAGACAATTTGTAATGTAGGAGATGGTACCTATCAGAAATATTTGATGTGAAATGAATAGTACAATAACTGGGCAAAGTTATTGCTCAGAAAAAATAAATTATTGGTATTATCAATAAAAAAAAAACAAAACTATGATTGGAGGTCCCATTCATGCCAGCTATTCCCTTCCTAGGCACTTTTCCAAAAGAACTGAAATTACCATACCATATGTGCACCCATGTTTATAGCAGTGCAATTTGTCATAGCTAAATCTTGGAAACAACCAAAATGCCCATCAATTGAGGAATGGGTTAAAAACATGGCATTTTTACACAATGGAGTATTATTCAGCTATAGAAAACATAAATTCAAGGCTTTTGTAGATAAGTGGATACAGCTAAGAGTATATTGGTAAGTGAAATAAATCAGATTCACATGTGCAAATATTGTATTATCCTGTTAGTGTGAAAACCTGAAAGACTGAAGAAAATATAAAAGGTACAACAGACACTGTAATAAAGAAAGAAATGGTTCAATGGGAGGCAAAAATTGGGATGAGGAAAAGGACAAATGAAAGAAGGGAAAAAGATATACTTAGGTACATATGCAGGATAGTTTGGATAATTGTATTGTCAGTTTCTACTGGTCTTTTGAAACAAGCAGTTAATGCTTAAATTTGTTTTGAATTGTGATTTTTTTTTTCTTTTTGAATTTCTTATAACTTCTTTGTTAATGTTTTATTTTCTTTTCTTTAGACAAACCTTACACATTTTTATCAATTAATCTGAAGATAGCATCAGGTAATACAGCAACCACTGCTGAATTTCCATTACTTTGTTTAGTGAAATCTTATATCGTTTCTAATGCTGTTTTTTTCTATCACTATTTTTTTTTTTTTTTTTTGGCAGAACTGGGGATTGAACTCAGACCCTTGCACTTGCCAGGGACGCATTTATTCTAGTGAAGCATCTCCCCAGCCCTCTGGTACTATTTGGTTTTCTTTAAAAAAAAAAAAACAACAAAACTCTACCATAGTAAATTCAGCATTATATAATGAATAACTTATCACTGATGCAATTTGGTCAGGAGTTGAGAGGAACAGTTAAATTCCATCTCTGTTTCATATTAAAAATACATGTGATATGTTTATATGACATTTCAAAATTGACTGTTCTTTTTTTGGTAATACAAAGGGTCTTAAGAATCTCCTCCAGAAAATTTTACTATTCCTATATTCTAAATATATTGTAACAACTAGTTTGATGACAACACTAAGCAATACAACAAATACTATAAAATTCATATAAGAAATTCTATATGAATTTCTAAGTATATTGAAACATATAATCTACAAATTCATTGCCAACCAGAATACATGTGCCAGTTCTTCTAATCACATCATGTGTCATGTATCACAATTAAAATACAATGTACCAATGACACTATCATTTGAAATAATAACAATAGTAACATAACAAAGCCTCCATGATATTGTACTGTGTATAAACTAATATACTAATTAGTATAGAATACACTTTTTTGTACAAAAAGCAATGCTGAATTATGTTATATGAAAATAACAGATGCTCATTTTTTTCTTCATAATCCCAATGAGGTGAATGAATACACGTTATCATTACAGATGAAAAAACTAAAGCTATGAAAGTGGTATTCATCACTGTCCAGCTGGGTAATGCAAGCAAGATAAAGATTAAACCAGGGTACAATTGATATCCATGACACAATACTTCATCATCTTACACAGAATCAGAATACTACACTATCAAATTACCTTTATCATAGTTAATTTGCATCAGGCACATACTCTCAAACTTCAGATAAATGGACAATAACATGGTTTTATAAAGTCTTCTAGCAGCTAGAACTCTATTAAAAATGTTACCATCAAGCTTTAGTAGTCAAATAATATTTAACCATTTCGTTGACATTAACTAACCCTATCCTGTCAGGACAGATGTTAACAAATAAATATTGCTAACTTACAAAGCATGAAGGACATTATTTATAGATTCAGCTTTGTTTCTCTTCAGAAAAGTTATCTTGTAAAAGCTGTATCTACCTACCTTCCCAGTCTCTGTTTGGACTCTTGGAAGTGCCACATGGACTTGTAGAACTTCTACATTCCAAATCTATCTGCTCTTGCCTCTGCCGCTGTTCCTCCAGGAGTGCTGACTCATGCATTGCCTTAATGTGCCGCTGGTAGAGAGCGTAGCCACTTACCGGGGTTCCAATTGGTATACTACATGGGGTACAGGAAACCTACAGAAAGAAAACAACCTAAATATGCTAATGAACAACGTAACAATAATTACCATATTTTACAAGTAATGTTTATTTCTGTCACTTTACTGGTTAAATTGATTTTTCCATGATTTTAGTATATGTGCTGTCAAAGTATCACTTATTTTCCCAAGTTTTCTAAAAAAAAATCTTCAATATTATCTTATAAATGCTAGATAGATATTTTGGTATTAAGTACAATACACACCTTTGATAATTTACCTCCTTCTTGTGTCATCACCATGGTCAGCCACCAGCTGCCCACTGGCAGTACCTACACTCCAATACCACAACACTCTGTCCATTCCCTTCCCTACTGGAGGCAGTGGTGTGTGGGGGAGCCTGCCAAAGCCATGCCCTAACCTGAGCACTGGGCCCTAGCTCAGTAGCTATACTCATTTCCTAGACAAAAGGAACTAAGCCCATATGTTCAGGGCCTATAGGTGGAGTGCAAAGGAAGAGGTTTTAGCGCTCCTGAAAATGGAGCACTGTGATATCCATGCTTTTATGCACTTAGTGAAAGAAAATGGATTTACTATCCAATAAGCAGAAATCACTGAATCAAGGTCATGGAGTTCAACATGGATATTGTCTACAAGCTCATGGTCACCAAGGTAAAGCATAAGATTACTCTAGCAAATAATGGTTGGATTTCTAATGTGAAAAAGTGCATGATTATTTTGGAGAAGAGCAAATTTTCAGTCCTTAATAGAAAATGAGAAAATTTGAACTACATTAATTTAAAAAGGTAATACATTAAGTTAATTAAGAAATATATACCCATGAAGGTCTCTGTATAAATCACAGGGCCAGGGAGATGGCTCAGTGCAATAAATGCTTCCCTGGCAAGTGCAAGGGCCTGAGTTCAATCCCTGGTTCTGCCAAAAAACAAATAAATAAAATAAAAATAAAAATAAATCAGATGTGGTGGCTTTTTGAGAAATTGAGGCAGGATGATTTCAGGTTCAAGCCCAGTATGACTGACTGGGTGAGACCCAGCCTCA
Source organism: Ctenomys sociabilis (assembly GCA_004027165.1). Taxonomy (NCBI): domain Eukaryota; kingdom Metazoa; phylum Chordata; class Mammalia; order Rodentia; family Ctenomyidae; genus Ctenomys; species Ctenomys sociabilis. Next base: position 65,785 of record PVKA01002152.1, read on the forward strand.
AAAACAAAAAATGGGCTGGGACTACAACTCAGCATACAAACCCTGACAATCTCCGGTTATACAAAAAATAAATAGATAAACAGGCAGACAGGTAGTAGGTAGGCAGGCAGGCAGGAGTTTTCTGTATTTCAACTTTATTTTTCTAAATCACATTGAAAACTTACCATTGGTGGAATAATAGCAGCTCGATGCTGAAGCTGTGGTAGGTCCAATGGGCTTGCTTTCACTGGGGATGAGACTAGTATGGATCCAGTCGGGTTTAACAATGAAGGCTTTGGATCCATAGGAAACATTCTACCACAGGAAGTATACATAGAAGATATATGAATATATTTTTATTTAAGACTTTAAACATGCAATCAACATAATTCAAGTTAATATATATACATATACAACTGTCATATTAATTCTTGAAATATCTAAACAGGGCTGGGGGTTTAGCTCAGTGATAAAGAGTACTTGCTTACTATGCACAAGACCCTACGTAGATTATTGGCACCAAGCTAAATAAATAACACATTTAGACATTGCGAAAAAAAGAACCTACAAAGCTAATTTTTCAGATAAAGATATCTGTTATTTATAGATTGAAATATATTTGAATTAAGCTATCTGCATCTAACCAACAAAACAATTAGAGCAAAAGCCACTTTAAAATGTAGTCTAAAGTCAGCAATAGGTTTGCATGTGTAATTTCTGGGCCACTTGGAAGGATGAAGCAGGAAGGTGTAAAACCACAGGCCAGCCTATCCAACTTAGCAAGACCCTGTCTAAAAATAAAGAGTTGGGAGGTGTACCTCTGTATTCCTTTGATTCAATCCACAGCATCACCAAAAAAGAAAGTATTGTATAGTCCTAATTTGTCACTAAAATTAGTTATTTGTTGTCAAATGTTTAGCTGGAATCAAAGGTTATAACTCATTGCCATTTTATAATTGAGAATTTTACTCAAATTCCCAGTCTACTGGTTTCTCATGGAAAATACCAGCAAGGCAAAACCAGCATTCACATATGTATGTAGGATTCTGCTCACAAAATCACTCACAGCAGTCTCACATTCTACCTGCTTCTCTTAGTTTCAATACTTACACCCAAGCTTAGGATGTTTCACATATAAACTTTGGGAAGTTATATACTGGTATAATCTCTTATTATTTGGTCATATTCCCTGAGGGAAAGTGAATTATTTATGTTTTGAGAGAGGGTCTTGCTATATAGTTCAGGCTGTTCTCAAGCTCATCTTCCCATGCTGGCTTCAACTCATGTCAATCTTCCTGCCAGGCATGCATCACCATATCCAGCTTGGAAAGTGAATATTTTAAAGCATATAAATTAGTAAGAAGGACCAGTGAAATAGCTCAGTGGACTAAGTGCCTGCGTAGCCAAGTGCAGAAACGAAGGTTTGATCCCTGGAACCACATGCTCCACCAGCCCTGGCCCGGCCCCAAGTGTGCTGAGCCGGCCACCAAGACCAGGTGTGGTGGCACATGCCTGTAATCCCAGCACTGGTAAGTCTGAGACAGGAGGATCACTAGAAGTTGGAGTTGCACAGAGAGACTCTATACCAAATAAATAATAAAATAAAATAATTAGAGAAAAAAGTAAGAAAAGTAGGATTCATAGAAGAAAATAATTTACATATGGTATTAAAGAAAAGATGATACTAAAGATGTAGAAAACGACAAGTGTTGACACTCTTAAAATGTCAGAGGCTTCAGGAAATCACTGAGAAAGGACCACGTTTTTAAAAGGAATTTTGTTGTTTTCTGAGGTCTGAAAAATCAGACTGAGTGCCCTGTACATGCTAAGGGTTTTAGAGCAACACTCCCAGCCTTCCAACGAATTTTTGACTTTTTGTGTCTTTCTTAGCATAGTCATCCTCTCAGATTGCTCTTTGCTGATTTTTCTTCTTATAAAAACATAATCATCAAAACTAATTAGTGCAAAAGACCTTAGTGTGTGTGTGTGTGTAGGGGGTATGTGTGGGGATGCACCAGGGATCAAACTCAGGACCTGGTGCTTGCCAGGCAGGCATGTGTGCCACTAAGCTAGCCCCAAAAGACCTTATTTAAAATGACATAGCTTGTTAAAGAATGCTTCTTTAAAAACCACATTGGTTGAATCCATTTATATTTACTACAGTTAAAGGCTGGGACTACTGAACTGCTTGTCATCTAAGATGGCATGTTTCCTTAATCCTAGTTACTTCAAAGGCTGAAGCAAGAAAGGCCATATGCTCCAGACAGCCTAGGTAGCTTTCTAAGATCCTGTCTCAAAATTTAAAAAAATTTTAAATGCCTGGAAATGTAACTCAGTGGGAAAGTGCTTGCCTAGTATGTATGAAGCCTATGGTTCAAACTCCAGCATACACACATGTACATACAACAGTAGCCTGGGATGTTTTTTATTTGCTTAAATAACTAAGAGCAATTTTTAGAGTTTGTGCTGGTGTCACTGTCACTGTACTTTCAGTCTTTATCATCTATCTATCCATCTATCTATCTATCTATCTATCTATCTATCTATCTATCTATCTATCTATCTATCTATCTCAGGAATTCAGCTATCTAGATGATTATTTTTCTATCATCTCAGAATAATCTAGATTTTATTTTAACTTTTTATTTTGTCTGTACCTGGTATGGCAGTATACCCCTTTAATCCCAGCACTTGGGAGGCTGAGACAGAAGGATTGCTACAATTTTAAAGCTAGTCTAGGCTACAAGGCCCTCTTAGAATACACAATAAGGCTCTTGTCTCAAAAACCAAGAATTTGATAGCATCATTTTGTGACTTGATTAGCAACCAGCACAGCAGAAAAGATGAGTCTCACCTTTGCCTCTCAGGCTCTCCATCCACATCTTCATCAGCACTGCACGTGGCACTGGAATCATTGTCTGACTGGGGCTCAGGCCTCTGTGTACTTATCTGTTGAGCCACCACCAACTCTTCATCCCTAGGCTCTGTTTTCTCACTACCTCTTTCCATGTCTCTTTCTTTGGTATCTCCTTCACTTGTAGATGCACTGTTTTCTGCGACCCCCATTTCCACATCTACAGAGTCTGCTTTGGTAGTAGTTGGAGGATCAAGGACAGAATCTGCTTCAGCACTGCGCTCCTGCTGGTCCACGTCCATTGGCTCTGCAGTCTCAACACAGATGCTGTCATCTGTCTGGGTCTCCACCTTCTCACTTTCAGCCGGTTTTGTACTTGGAATGGCTGAGGAGGGAGACACAGCTGGTGCAGGTTCACTGGCAGTCTCAAGCTCAGACACAGGTTCAGTGTTTCCTCGGGAAGCAGTATTTTCACTGCTGTCTTCGCTGGGCTTGACAGCTTCAACTGGTGAAGGAGAAGGAGCACTTTCTGTATCAGAACTATTTTCAGCACCTTAAAGATAATGATACAGCATAAAAATCTGATAATGAACATGTTTCAGGTGGTGACAGAAACCATGCTTGAAAGTGGTTGTTTGGGATGAATTATACTCCTTTGATGACCTCACTGAGGTATTCATGGCCAATGGGAAAGCTAGAGTTTTCTGTGAAAGTGAAAGATTAAATTATCTTGAGCCCCAAAAAACTGAGATTATAAAGGTTTTAAAATCTAAAAATATCTTGAAATTTGAAAAATAAAATAAACAATAAACTGGAACAAAAGTACACAAAATCCATTCTTGTAAAAGGTATTATTATCTCCAATACAGAAAATAAGTAACAGGATACTTTACTTTTTATTGGTACTAAGTCTTCAAAATCTGATATATATTTTACATTTGCAGATCTCAATCTGGACTACCAACATTTCAAGAGTTAATAGCCATGGGGCTAGTGGCTAACATTAGAAAACAAAGCTCTAGAATATTATTTCACATATTTTTATTTTAATGCCTTTTGTAATAGATTTCCTCTGCACTCCACCTCAAACAATACATGCTTGAAAGGCACTGTGTGGCTTCTTGAACAAAGTTAAATTGTGTTACTAAAGCTCTTAACATGTAAATTCATAATTATTTGAGTCTTGGCTGTTTTCCACTAGGCTATAAATCCATGTGGACAGAGATAACATATTCTGATTAATATTTAAGTCTTTGAGATAAGGACTGTGCCTCACAAATAGACTCAAATATTGCCTGAAATACAAACTAAACAAATGTTGTACAGAACTAGGCCTTAAATTTACCAAAACTCGCCTATATTGTAGGACCCTTGAGCTACTTCTTGTCAGTTATAGATATTCACTGGAGCAGAAACATTTACTCAAAAATTTAAGTCTACCTAAAATTAATATATATTTAACATATTTTCACTGAGAATCCAAATGATTCAGAACATTTTCTTAAACTAAATTCAATAGTTTATATGAATAAGCCCTTTAGAAAGTCCTAGAAAATTATTAAAAGTACTAAATATGAGACAGCTTGCATAAATATTCTAACTGACCATAAGATCAGTGGATTAAAACATGTTTAGAACTACCATAGTAACAAAATACATCAGTGATACAAAACAATGTATAGGAATATATCCTAATGTATACAGAAAAACTAAGTTACATTAATAGTAATATTTTAAATCACTGGATAAAGGATGACTTAAGAAAGCAGTTCTGTCAGACTGGTTCTTTAGCTGGAGATCAACATATAAGCCTTGTATTAAAAACATCTAGACAGAAGTGTTTTAATGTTTGGAATGTTGACTTAAGATAAGATACATATATATATAAATGTTTCAAAATAGGGAGAAATATCTTAAGGGAAATAGAAACCTAAAACTACAAAATCATAAATATACCATTTGTATGAGAAAAGTTTTACAAATGATGTGACTATCTACAAAACAATTTTTTTTTTTTTTTTTTTAATTTGGTACATGAGGGGGCTGGGGAGATGGCTCAGTGGAATAAGCACTTCCCTGTCAAGTGCAAGGGGAGTTCAATCCCCAGTTCTGCCAAAAAAAAGAAAAAGAATAAATTTGGTACATGTTCTCACTACACAGCTTGGACTCACAGTGATCTTGTTTTCAGCCTCTCTAGCACTAGGATTATAGGTGAGCATCACCACGCCCCGTCTTTGTGGTCAGCTCAGCTTACCTGCTGAGGGGGTGGGAACAGCACAGCATGCAAAGCATTTTTTTTTAACACCAGACAAACTCCCCCACCCTTTTTTTTTTTTTTTTTTGGTCTTTCTGAGACAGGGTCTGGGTGGCCTTGAACTCACTTTGTAGCCCAGGCTGCCCATGAACTCACAAGGTCCAGCCTCAGCCTCTCCACCCTCCAGCCCCAGCTTCCCAAATGTGATTATAGGCATGCCCCAGCACACACAGCTGATAAACTCACAAACTACTTTTAAAACCTTATAAATTTATATTTTATTGAGTCATATGTATAAAGAATCTAATATTTACAGGAAACTGTGAGGTACAGAAAAGAAAAAAAAATATATGGTCTCATGGAGTGAAACTATGAATAAATATTTGACATAGTAAGTGAGTGACTAAATTATAAAAGTAAACAGTACATGAAGATGGATTATACGGGCAGAGTGACATATGAACAGAGGAATGAAGGAAGTGTAACAGTCAGCCAGGGACACTGGGAAAAGCATTCCAGGCAGAGAAATCAGAAAGTGCCAAGGCCTCGGGTTGAAACTGTTTTACTTGGAACAGAAAGGATGACTGTATGGTGAGAGCAGGGGGATCAAGCAGAAAAGCTTTTGGTAAAAAGACAAATGAGAAGCCACGCATGATGGGCATGTACCTCTAATTTGAGCACACTGGAAGGCTGAAGCAGGAGGTACACAAATTCAAGTTCAGCCTCGTCAATTTATCAACTTACTAAGACCTTTCCTCAAAAAACAAAGAGAGCTGGGGATATAGCTCAATATGAAGGCCCTGGGTTCAACCCTTAGCACTGAAGCAAAAAAAGTTCATATAAATACATAAAGGCCAATTCATGTAGGTCCTCATCAGCTGTGTAAGGATCTTGGAATTTTATTCTTAAATTTGGAGCAGAGCATGGTGGCACAGGCCTGTAACCTCAGCACTCAAGAGGTTTGCTGTGAGTTCAAGACCAGGCATAACACATAGTGAGAGCCTAACTCAAAAACAAAAACAAAAACAAACAAACAAAAAAAGTTGGAACTGGGGAGATAGCTCAGCGATCTAAGCATCTGCCTGGCAAGCACAAGAACCCAAGTTCAATCCCCAGTATCACATGGTGAGCCAGGCCCAAAACCCTAGGCAAGCCATACCAGCCCCAAATCACATAGGGTAGTACACACCTGTAACTGGGAAGGCTGAGACAGGAGGATCACTAAGAGTCTGAAGTGCACAGTGAGACCCTGTATCAAATTTAAAAAAAAAAAGTTGGGAAAGTACTATAGGCTTTGGGATGGGGGGGGGGCATTTTTAAAGAAGTTATCTGGCTGCTTTATGGAAGAAAAGAATAGAATGAAACCAAAAGCCGCAAGGAGGCCAAATGAGAAGCTAATCAATGAGGAGGATAGTGGCACAGAACCAAGGTAGCATTAATGGAGCCAGGGAAAAAGAGATCCAATTCTGAAAAGCATGTTTAAGGAAAAGCTCACAAGAGATGCTGCTGGACCATGCACTGGATATGACTGAGTTACAATTAAAAAGTAACAATAAATGACAGGGAAAGACTGGAGAGAGAAGCAGCTTGTGATCACAGGGAAATAAGGTTTACTTCGGACATTAATGTAGAAATGAGTCTTAAATAGTCAAGTAAAAATACTAAGTACATAGATGTATAAACCTAGAGTTCAGATAAGTTTGCAAGTCTCAAAAATAAAAAAGATAACCTCAAAAAGTACTAAGGTTTTTAAATGTGATAGTAATTACCATTAGTAAAATATGCTATCAAAATATGAAACGTTGGGCTGGGGAGATGGCTCAGTGGAATAAGCGCTTCCCTGGCAAGTGCAAGGGTCTGAGTTCAATCCCTGGTTCTGTCAAAAAAAATAAAAAATAAAAAATGAAACGCTAACAAAAAGTCTGACTTAACCTTTATTTCTCTATGCAGTGATCGAAACCCCAAACCAGGAGCAAACAAATCACTGAACTATCAGAAGGCACATCAGTGACAGTGAAGATGATTATCTTTTAATAGAAGCACTTTTTAAATCATCTCCCAAGATACAGAAGAATAGGAATTTATTTATTTATTTATGTATTTATCTATTTATTTATGGCACTGGTAAGTAAATTCAGAACCTTGCACTTGCCAGGCAGGTACTTAGGCTAAATCCCCAGACCAAGTAGGAATATTTCTAAGACATAATGTTTTTCTTTCTCGCTTTTATTTATTTATTTATTTATTTTTTTGAACTGGGGATCAAACTCAGGCTCTTGCCCTTGCCAGGGAAGCACTTATTCTACTGAGCCATCTCCCCGGCCCCACTATAATGCGTTTCAAAGCACCAGCAAAATGTATTTTTTCCCTACACAACAACAAACCCTCCAGGAGCCAGTAATATAGGTCAGTGGCACAGTGTTTGCCTGGCAAGTGTGAGGTGCTGAGTTTGATTCCTGGTATAAACAAACAAAAATCTCAAAGTGTGAATTAGAACAAGAATAGATAAGCAACTTAATATAGTGTCACATGCTTGTAATCCCATCAACTCAGGAGGTTTTGCAGGAGGGTCACAGTTCAAGGTCGGTCTGGGAAACTTAGTGGGGTCCATTCAAAGTAAGAAAGGGCTGGTTGAGCTCAGTGGTTGAGCCCTTACCTAGCATGAGCAAGATTCTGGGCTCAATCCCAGGATTTGCTTCTTTTACTAGAAGCAAAGCAAAGTGGAGGGCAGGGGGAAGCAGAGGAGAGGAGGGCAGGGCAGGGAAGGGGAAGGGAGGGAAGGGGAGGGGAAAGAAGAGGGAATAGGGGAAGAGAGTGGGGTAGGAGCACAAAACTAAAATTTGGTAACGTTTCAGGCTTTCTGATTGAATTCCTCTAATCCTGGAGAGATACTCAGAGTCAGATATATTTTACTTAAAGATATAGGAATTTCTCTTCAGGAGCTACCTTTATTCTTTCATTGTCAAGAGTCCTGCCACACAATAAACAGAGTATTGGTACAGTCTCATTAAGATGAACAGTAAGTGTGGAGTCACAGGTGATATAAATAGCACTGACTTTCACCCTGATATTTTCCAAAAGGAGCTAAGTCAAAAATGAAAAAAGCTCACAATTCTAATGTCAAGTTCATTTTTTATTAATAGGGTACTATTCTAGATGTCACTGCATAACCACACGTGGGACTGCACAGAATGTTACCAGGCCACTCTACACTGGATCAGGGGAACATATGACCTCAATATAGTACGTCCCCTATGTAAAAACATGAGAGTTGCGAACTTTCACAAATAGAAATGAAAACAGATCATGAAGTTTGTTAATGCGCCTGTTGAACACTTGCAGAGTTGTGCTGTTGTGTGCTGACTATACAGTGCAATAGCATGCAGTAGCACAGGGCTCAGTCAGAGCCTAGGATGTCTGGAAGCAAGAGGAAAAGGACTGGTGATATAGAGGGTACTGCCAGGAGGAACAAAGAAATAACCATAGAAATGAAAATGAAAATAACTGAGAGACTGGATTGAAGAGAAATGATGGTAGACATTGTTCTTACAAACTGTTCATCAGGACAATTCTAAAGAAAAAGGACAGTTTATGGAACATGTTAATCTTTTGTGCCAGTGAAGTCAACAATATCCAAAAGCATAGTAAAGTGATAGAGATGGAGAAACTCCAGTGTATGGATTCATGTGCTCACTGAGGAAGCACATACAATTAGAGTGTGCATTCAGGACCAGCACTAGTGTCAAGTCTCATTCAACTTAATGCTCATTCAAGAAAAAGCTCAAAGTCTGAAGATTTGAAGAAAAAAGAACAGGTTGAACAGGGTATACCTAAAAATATCCAACTTATGAATATTCTCCTCTATGAAGCTTATTATTTAGTTGAGGACTTTCTGTATTATACTTGGGAAAGTATGGTATTAATTTATGACCATACCTGAAAAAAGCCTTCATACTAAAACAAAGTAATAAGAAGAAAACAGAACAAAAAAAAAAAAAAAAAAAAAACACTTTTTGACACTCAAGTTTTTAATAATCTGCTATCTCATGTATCTATACACTTTGTGGTCATAAATTTAACAGACTTATGACAACTGCCTGCAGAACTATAAAAATAAATTTCAATGGTTTAAACCACCCAGCCTATAATCTTTCTACTGTGGCAGTCCAAGAAGAGCCCCCTTTTATTCACAGGAAACACATTCCAAGACCCTAAGTAGACACCCAAAACCAAAGATGATATTAAACCCTGTATTTACTATGCTTTGTATTATACAAATAACTAGGATAAGGTTTAATTTATAAAGCAGATACATCAAAAACTAACATCAATAACTGTAGGAGAATTACAGCATATCATAATAAAAGCTAGTTGGATGTGGTATCTTTTTTTTTCCAAAATAAAAAATTCCATTTCACACTTTCAGACAGTTCTAAGTGGAGATAACTGACACTGTGGACAATGGGGACTATTATTTACATTTACAATCTCAGAGGAATACTAGCAACCAGATACAAACCCATTAAAATAAACAAACCTCTGGAAATACCATGTTACCAAACTCTTTTCTATCATTTGTTGCATTTATGTACTACCCAGAGTGAGCCTGTTCCAATATTCTCTTTATACTTAACAATTATCTCCCTTTCAAAATAACCTCACCAAAAATTTTATTTATTGTAATTTCAAGATAAAATTTAAGTCTAAAGGACAAATTTAAACTGTATATATGAAAGAAATCTAGTGTTTCTAAATCTGGAAGGTGTAGAGATTCCTAAAAAGCATCCACCCTCCAAAAAATAAGCAGCTCTATTATGCACAAATTAAATTCTGGTAATTAAAAAACTAAGATATACATATATAAAACATGAACAAACCTAACATATAATGAGCTACTAAGAGTCACATGAGAATCCCCACAATAGCAATAGTCATCTCACAGGAAAACCCACAGAAAGGCTAGCAGTAATGGAAAATGAAGTTAGGTGTACTTTTAACTAACAGTTAGTACACCTTTTAACTAACAAAAGCCCATGGAAAAATTATTTTTAGGAAATTGTCATTGACTTAAGTGACCAAAGCAATTTTATTTCTTGAGAGTTTCCTGGGCTATTTTTCTATCAGCATTTTTAGGGTCATTAATTCTTGTTATAGGAAAGCATTAATACAAAACACATGAATTTTTATAAAAATACGAAATAAACCAACCTCAAGGGTAAAATGGCAATATAACCTAAGATACAAAATAAACAAGAACACTTAGGAACAATAAAGACACCCATACATTCTTATTAATGTTGGCGCTTCCTATCTGAAGTAGGACCATCACTGTCAAGATCTTCTGGTTGGAGCACCTGGACCACCTTAAGTACTACATAAATACTAGTGGAGCAAATGAATTAAATCCACTGTTTAAAGACAATGCCCTAAAAACATTGGAAATAATTCCTACCAAAACATTTGACTAAAATAAAAATATATAGGAATAGCAGAAGTTACAATAAAATTTAAGATTTTGAGATACCTTCACTATCTTCTGGATTTTCTTCTTCATTGGAGGCTTCAATATCTTCATCCTCTTGAGCAGAAACAGTGGAAGCAACACTTTCACATTGAGACACATCTCGCTCTTCACGAGGTTTACGTGAAGTCTAAAAGATGTAAATGGTATTACTCATTTACATAACTTTAAAAAACAAACTTTTTCATTTTTGAAATAGTACACAATTTTGACAAACATACTAGATAAGACTGTATTTGACAGAAGTTTTGACTATAGTTCAAAGGTTTTAGGTCAACACAAATAGCCATTTTTATTATAAATCTACACAATTCTCTCCTCTCTAGTGTATCTTTCTAATTAAAATAACATTTTCTAATAAAGGTAACATATACAATTAAAATATGGAAGGCCTAGAAAATCATATTTTAAAAAATAACCTTTTTTTATTTTTGGCAGAAATGGGGATTGAACTCCTTGTGCTTGTCAGGGAAGCACTTATTCTATTGAGCCATCTACCTGGCTCCTAAAAATAGCCATAACTCCAACAGCTAGATATTTTAAGTATACCAGTACATTTCCTTTTAGACTTTGACCTGAATATATCTGTATACAAATCTTTATATATACATAGAAAAACACCTTGGATAGCCCTATGTCATTATATATCCTATTTTTTAATCTAATATAGCTATAAATAATACATCCCTATATTTTAAATTCCTCAAAATTAGTTTACTAATGATTCCATAAAAATACTATTATTACCCTGTAGTAACACATGCCTGTAATCCTAGCACTTGGGAGGCTGAGGCTAAAGGATTGCTGGGAGTTCAGGGCCAGCCTGAGCTACATGGTACATACTAAACTATAAGGTGAGAACTATGAACTACATGGTGAGATCCTGATTCAATAAAACAAAACAACCTTGAATCTTCTTAAAAAGATAAAATACTCTAGGTAATCAACTGAAGCCTGTTGTTCCTATATGTTAATTTTTATTGCTAATTCTATGTCAGGTTCACTATGCTACTTTGCTCAGACCACCTCTCGATTCCAACTCCAACTTTTCCGAAGTCTCCAGTTTGCCAACTGACCTGACCTTTGTAAGATTTTGAACTTACTAAGACTCCATAACTACAAGAGCCAAATCCTGAAAACATACTTTCTCACCCAGTCCCCCTTCATCCTCCCTCATGGACTCCTCTCTGTATAAACACACTGTGCTTCTTCAGCTTCTCTGAAGAGCTCTAATGTAACATTCATATTTTAGAATCATGGTCTGTTTCATTCTTTACTTGACTTTCTTTTGAAACATTTTAGATGGCATCTTCTGAAGTCAAGTCTATCAGTGGGCTTCTTTGCTATTTTTTCCTCTGTGTTTTGGGTTGTTAACCAACTAAATTTTAAACTCTTGCATTCAATTTATTTTTAATCTAAAAGCTGCTATGCATATACCATATAAAATTATTGTATTTTTCATACTCTTTTTTTTTTTTCTTTGTAGGTTCAACTCATAGCAGTATTAAATATCTGTGTTTTCATGCTTTTATTTTTTTTATGAAAGGATCTACAGGGTGTTCAGGGTCTCACTACTAGATCAGACTTATAGTAATCCATCTGTTTACAGTCTCCCAAGAGTTGCTTTTATCATTCCTTAATAATTCTCAATTTTTTCAGTGTCTGGATCTCAAAATACTAAGGACTCTGAGAAGCTTTCCTTTATCAGGAAAGGGGTGGCCATTTACTAAAAAAGAAAATACATGGAAACATCAAGAGTAAGTTTTTTTAATTTAACCAAACATTTTCTGAAACAAAAAATAACTTAGATAACTTAGTGAAAACATGACGATGTTTTTATGTTTTCCACAATCTCTTTAATGTCTGACTTAACAGAAAACAGCTTACTTCTCAACTATGCTTCTACATATAATCTAATCTTACTGCTGATTTGGTTAAAATACATGAAAAAGTTATGGTTTCACAAAAATATGCAAATGGAAAAGAAAATAGTACTGTAATAAACCAGATAATTCTGAGTAGCATGCATTAATACCGTATCAAAATTCAAGCAGGCAGTTATTTCTTAAAGGTCAGTTGTGGACATTATTCTCTGATACTATACCAAGACTCAGCTAAGTAGCAGCAACTTAAAGATTAGTTGAAACCTGAAACCGTATCAAAGAACTATTTGTACTCTATTGAATTTTATTCATTTGTTTTGAACTGTTTTACATTTCTAATAAATCTTAAAAATAAATGACACCCAATATTGTATCATGAATTGTTCATTTCAAAGATTCTGAGAGAAAGGGGCTGGGGAGGTGGCTCAGTAGAATAAGCGCTTCCCTGGCAAGCACAAAGGCTTGAGTTCAATCCCTGGTTCCACCAAAAAAAAAAAAAAAAAATCTGAGAGATGTAGCTTGACAATGTAGTGACTACATAACATGAGCAAGGCCCTGTGTTTAATGCCCAGCACCTTAAAAATGATAAAAAGAAACTGAGATCTTAGGAAGATTATTCAAACATGAATGCATTTCATTATAAAATGCCACAACTGCTTTTATTACTTCAGATCTCATCAGAGGGGCTGGGGAGATGGCTCAGTGGAATAAGTGCTTCCCTGGCAAGCACAAGGGCCTGAGTTCAATCCCCGGTTCTGCCAAAAAGAAAAAAAAAAAAAAAAAAAAAGATCTCATCAGAAAAGTCTAAGTTAACATCATTTACTACAAGTTTATGTAATGACTCCAAAGGTCTAATAGGCTTGGTTCCCAGCCCATGACATTATCTGGAGGTTAAACCCTTAAAAGTGCAGCTGACTCAGCAGGAGGATTTAGGTCACTGGGCACATTCCGTGGAAGGACCACAAGCCCTCCCTCCCTCTTTTCTTGTCCTGGCCTTGAGAATAAGCTGTCTCCACCACTGTTCCTGCCATATGCTACTATTCCACAGACCTAAAAGGAATGACCACAAGGACCTCCAAAAACTGATGCAAAATATCCTTTCCCTTTATGTTGAGATATCTGGATTCTCTCACAGCAACTGAAAACTAACAAACAGAGCTGGGCACAGTGGTGCATGCTTGTAACGCCAGTACTCAGGAGATGAGGCAGGAGGATGAGTTCAAGACCAACCTGAACTACACAGTGAGACCATGTCTCCAAACACACAAACAAACAGAAAACTAACACACATAAGGGACAGAGACATATATTTTCCCTAATTTTCATTTTTGCTTGAAAGCACAAAATTTAAAAGTGTTGCAACAAATACTCTGAGTTGTTTTCTTTGAAAGATAGAACATTTATTGTCAGAAAACATGGCTCTTGTCAAATACCAAAATTGTAAAAAAGTCTAGTTCAGACAGAACTCAGAGATGCAAAAGTACTTTTCCTTGATAAAACTACTATTATACTTTGATATAGAGAAAAAGGCTTTATGTATATTTCTCATTCCATTGCTTAAAAAGAGGTGTACTCAAGGGTCAATATTTAATAAAATTATTATTATTGTTTTACATCAAGGATATTCTTAACCAAAACTAACATTTTATTCTCTCTCTTCTCCCTCTTTCCTTCCCTCCCTCTTTTCCTTCTGTACTAAGCCAGGACCCAGAGCCCCTGTTTGTGTCAGGCAAATACTGTACCACTGAGCTATATTGCCAGCTCTCAAAATAGCCTTTCCTTTTGTTGTCATGGTTGTTTTGAGACAGGGTTTTGCTTTGTATACTAGGCCACCCTTGAAATTAGTACAGTCCAGGCTGGACTTGAACTCAAAGCAATTATCTTGCCTTAAACTTTTTTTTGTGTGTGTGTGTATTTTAGTATAGGGTCTATAGGGTCTCACTACACAGTTCGGACTCATAGTGATTCTCCTGTTTTCAGCCTCCCAAGTGCTGGGATTACAGGTACCCACCACGACACCTAGTCTCAGTCACCATTTCAGTGTGCCCTGCGGGTGGGGCCAGCATGGTATGCTGGGGATCAAACCCCCTCGCTGTGCCTACCTAACCAGCCGCTTTAGTCTGCTGAGCTGTCTGGTGGGTGCTTGCCTTAACCTCTATTTAAATCCTGTGATTATAGATATTTGCTACCACACCCAGTCAAATTGGCTTTTCCTTAAAAGAAAAAAAAAGACAAAAAGTGGAAATGCTCAAGATGAAAAATATATTCAATACCAATAATCACACTTGGTACTCTCCCATGATTGGTATAAGGAGTTTTACCTACAGCTGCTTTGATATTATCAGTATAAATGTCAACTCTGGAAAAAGGGAAATTAACATTTTAATATTTTTATGAAAAGTTTTTATCTTACAGACTTGCTAAAAAGCTCTAGGAACCATTATACTGGATATCCTTTGTTAGGGAATCTTCAATAATCTTATATTCTTTGGCCTTTTTACTTCACATAATCTTTCTCTAAAAAGATTTTTTTAAATATACCATATCTACTCATTTAACATGATCAACAGAACTTTACCTGAAGTTTTCAATTGAAAAACGTATCTTTCAGGGCCAGTCAAATAACTCAGCAGACTAAAGTAACTGCTTAGACAGACGCAGGGGTTGGTGGTTAGATCCCTGGCCTGCCGTGCCAGCCCTGCCCATGGGGCATGCTGAGATGGCAACTGAGACTGCACATGGTAGCCCACAACCTATAATCCCAGCACTTGGGAGGCTGAAAACAGGAAGATTACGAGGAGTCTAATCTATGCAGTGAGACCCTGTACTAAAAAAAAAAAAAAAAAAAAAAAAAGACTCAAGGCTCACTTAAAAAAAAAAAGTATTTTTCAAATCCAGTCTACAGTAATTCAAAAGAACTCATTCTCCCCATTACTACAAACAGAAACGTCCTTGGATAATTATAAGAGAAACAGTTAACTTGTACTGAAAAACTGGCATGCCTCTTATAAGTAAATGCACAAATAAAAATACAAGATACCAAGAAAGCTTCTTTTAAAACCTAACTCCAAGCTTTAAAACACTCAAAGTAAAAAGCAAAAAGATTTACCACCACTGTTATACTCACTTTCTGTTTATGCTGCTGTAAGAGGTTGTCAAGGTTGTGTCTTCTTTTATAGTTAAAATAGAAGTTTTTACACTGAGCTTCACTTTTAGTTCCCACCATTTTGGCAATTGCTGCCCAGTTACGACCATGTTCTACTAGGCCTATATTTTCAAAACAGATCAAGTTGAAAAGTCAGTCATCTGATTAAGCAAATAGAAGATAAATCAACTTAATCATTGTTTTCACAAAAATTAACACTAACATTGTGCTTTTAATTACTTACTGATATATTTCAATACTTACTGGAATATTTATTGACATACAACTCATTCTGGCATTGTATATCTCACCACAAATTTCAAACATGCTCTTGAATGAAAAGGGTAGTCCAAAATCTTGCTACATATACTACCCAGGAGGCTACGATAATTGTGACTCTAAAGTTAACAGCTCAAATATCAATTAGGTACTTGTAGACCCTTGGGGTCAGCCTATCTATGACAAGGTAGTCAAATATAAATTATTAAAAGAACCAATCAAAATATGGGCAAATGAAATACAGACCTTCTCTGAAGAAGTACAATGGCCAATAAATACATAAAAAAATTCAACATCTCTGGTTCTGGCCATCAGAGAAATGCAAACTAAAAACAACATTCAAATTCCATCTCATTCAAAAATAAAAAAAAAATTCCATCTCCAAAAAAAATGGCCATCATCAGAAAAAAAAAAAAAATCAAACAATAACAAATGATGACAAGTCTGTGGGGAAAAAAAAAATCTTCTTAAATTTATGGTGGGAAACATTATGGAAATCATAAGAGATGCCTCAAAAATTGAAAACTGAAATTCCTTTAGCCCAGCTATTCTTTGTTTTTTGTTTTTGTTTTTGTTTTTGAGACAGGGTCTCACTGTGCAGTTCAGGCTGGCCTTAAGCTCACTTTGTAGCTCAGGCTGGTCTTGAACTCACAACCATTCTCCTGCCTCAGCCTCCCAAGTGCTGGGATTACAGGCATGCGCCACCATGCCCGGCTCTAGCCCAGCTATTCTTATACCAAGTATCTTCTCAGGAAAGGTAAAGACTTAGTATTATAGATATGTGCAAACCAATTGTTTATAATAGCAAACAATTCTTAATAGCTGAATCTTAGAAGTAACCTATATATCCAATCAACAGGATATGTGGTATTTGTACACAATGAAGGATTACTCTGCCATAAAGGATAAATTTGAGTCATTTGTTGTAAATAGACCCACCTTGAGACCATAATGTTACACTAAATCAGACTCAAATGATTAAATATCACATGATTTCTATTATGTGGGAAACACAAAGTACTAATAACTGAAACAACAAAATAAAAGACAATAGGAAACATGTAGCCAGGTCTTTTGCAAACTGGGAAAGATATTTACAGATGGAGGAAATAAAAGAATTATGGTTTGATATGTACATGTACTTACTCCCTATAATGAATGTAAACATAATTCATTTCAAACATGTAATAATATACGTATATATAAATGATTAATACAAAGACCTAAGACATACAAAACTTCACTTATAAACATTTGTCAGCCAATTCACATTGAAGTAATGGCCTTGAAAAAATGTAACTAGTATTTAAGATAATCCCAATTTATTGCAGAAACCTACGCAACTTAAAACACCTCTAATCAATACACATATGCAAGCACATATACATGTGTACAAAGACTGTAAGTATATAAATGCATATGTAAATACGTAGAGAGCTCACACACATGGGTACCCAAGCAGGGATCCTCAGTACAAATTTCATTTATTTCATCTATAAACAAATTTATTCTATTCAAGATTAATACAAGTAGCTTCTTCAATAATGAAAATAGCAAAACAATTATCAAACCTTGCCTGATATGAGTAAGAGTCAATAAATGTTGAAACAGACATACATAGCTATTTTGCATTAAAATACAATTTTATGTATGGCTAATATTTCCTTATTTCACCAGCCAGTTTGATAATAAAATGAGAATGCTTGTTATTCTTTTCCAAACTATATATAGTATTTGCCACTCATGGCAGATAGTTTAAATAAAAATATTTTCAAAGTAGAATAGTTTAAATTGCTTTACTTTGTAAAGTAACCATATACGACACTAAGATGTATCATCATCTGCTAAATATTTTTTAAAATGTGAACAAAATGTGTTACCAAAAGGTCAAGCTAAATGAAATAATTTCTATTTAGAACTAGAAGGTAAATGTTTAACTACCGTCATGGTTTAGATCTAAATGTCACCTAAAGGACCCATAAGTTGGAAAGTGAAGGGACAAGGACGTGCTACACTCATTCTGTACTCATGCTTCTTAACAGCTCATGTGCTATTAGGAGGGAGGGCCTGGCTGCAGGGGTGAGTCAGTACTGCATGAGCTAGGAAAGCATATTCTTTTCCCCAACTCCTCACTTCTCCCTTGCTCTCTGCTATCTGACTGTCATGGGTTCAACAGCTCTCCTCTGCCATGCCCTCCAACATGTTATTTCTGCCTTGGATCCAACCAACCAGGAACCAAATGCTCTGAAACCATGAACCAAAATAAGCCCCTCATCTTTTAAAGTGCAGGTGTCAGGTACTTTGTCACAGCAATGAAAAAAAGACTAATACAACCACCAAAGAGTTAATCTTTCTTAAAATTAATCATTAATTGTTGATGTTATC
Organism: Ctenomys sociabilis; assembly: GCA_004027165.1. Classification (NCBI taxonomy): domain Eukaryota; kingdom Metazoa; phylum Chordata; class Mammalia; order Rodentia; family Ctenomyidae; genus Ctenomys; species Ctenomys sociabilis. The sequence goes on from PVKA01002152.1 coordinate 84,085, forward strand.
AGAAATTCTAGTTCAATTTCAAATTACATATTAATAAGCAAAGAGAGACAAAGAGAAAACACAAAAAGTTCCACAGCAAGATGAAGACCACACAGCTACGAAAGTAGCAGAAACAGACTTCAAACCTTTCCCTGCCCAAACACAAAATATATTCTGTCCTCGAACTCACAGTGCAATTTCTTAGCGTTCATAATCAAAGATTTACCCAAATCCAAACTGAGAAAGTAATAACTATTCTATTTAATTCAACTTTAAAATAACAGAAATATACTTTATATCAAAATTTGTTCAAAACTTTCAATACATATAGTCACAACTACTCTCGATGAAAATGACTCGTTTCTAATGATACTCAAAAAAAGCTGTATCAAGAATCTTAAAACCCTCATAAGTAGAAATGCCTTATTGTGTATCACATCATCAAAAGCTTCTTAAATTTACTGTACTATTCTATTTACCATTGTTTCTTGGCCTCTGGCTAAGATCAAGTGTAGTATCTGTTCTTACCAGTTTAATATCCTAATTACCGTCATGGAGTAACATTTTTTAATTAAAAAAATAATTCCTTCTCTTATTATTAATCATACTTTTTTTTTTAAAGCAACTCTAGAAGTTCAAATTACAGTGCTATAATTTACCTTTTTTAGCAACTTCCATTTCTTCTTCTGTCCACCGAGAGGTCTCCACAGGCTCTGTGGAAACTGAAATAAAGAGGAAATCCAGTCAGGCAGAGAAAAATGAAGTTAAATCATTCACTATAACTTACTCATTTGGTATAAAGTCTGCTTAAAGTACGTTGTGAACAAACTATGAAAACTGGATGTTCTGAATGTCTCCTCCATCAACTAGACAGACAAGTTTCACACTTCCCAGTGTTCTCAAGAGCTCCAGCCACATCTACCTGTTTGAACGCCTTTAGCTTAGCTTGAGAAAGTCCACTTCACCCAGGGCCTTCCCACTCAGCAGGTCTCCATTCCTTGTCTCCTGAGTATGAAAATAAAAACTCTTTTCCTTCCTATCTATCTCCCTCTCCTCTACTTTAAGCTCCCTTTATTCATTGCTCAGCATTTGGCATTCTGTAGGCACAGATGGTACCACCTGTGTAAATAAGCCACAGTCATAAATGCCATGGTGGTGGTAGGCTCAATGGCTTTATTATTATTATTTTTTTTGTGGAACTGGGGATTGAACTCAGGCCCTTGCGCTTGCCAGGGAAGCACTTATTCCACTGAGCCATCTCCCCAGTCTTGTAGGCACAGATGGATCATGCACTGTGACTTTGCTTCATAAAAAAAAAAAAACCTGAGAATATGATGTTGATGGTATACTCTTCCAATAAACCACCTGTTGTAACAGCAGCACCACCCACCTAGTCACTTAAATTATTAAGACTCCTTATAAGAGTGATTTTCTTTTTAATTCTCCTTGTCTTTACTACTCACATCCAATGGCATGTATCAACTCTAATCTCATGAATCCAACCCCTTCATAAACAGAATGTTCTCCTGCCTCTAGGCCTTAGCTTCTTTAAACTGGCCTCTACAACTGCCACTGAAGTTAGCTTTCTAAAGCAGAAGTTTACAGAGCAGTCTTACTTTGAAATATTTGCAAGGCACCTCCTTTGTAAGCAAATGAAGGTAAAGCTGAAACAAGAACCATTCTTCCCAAACCTTTCATGCCCCTCTCTACTTAGTTCCCCCACATTGTTTTTGTCATTCCTATAATGTGCTGTCTTTTAATCTTCATATTATAAAAATGGTGCCACTGGACTGGGGAGACAGCATGGATGAAGTGTCTGCCTGGATGCAAGGATCTGAGATCAATCCCTAGTACCACATGCAGTGCCAGTACAGGAACCCCAGGAGTTCCACGCCAGCCACAGAAACTGGGTGTGGTGGTGCATGCCTTTAATTGCAGTGCTGGGGAGGCTGAATTACTACAAGTCTGAGCTATGTAGCAAGATCCTGTACCAAATAAATAAATAAATAAATAAGGTACCAGTGAAACTACTTTTGGTGACTACACTATGAAATACTTCCTAAGACAGAAAATCATGCTCAAATTCTTTTAGGGTTTTTAAATTCATTCATTCATTCATTCATTCATTCATTCATTCATTCATTCATTCATTCATTCATTCGGTCCGTCGGTCGGTCGGTATAGGGTCTCACTACAGGGCTCAGACTCAGCGATACTCCTATGTCAGCCTCCCCAGTGTTGAAATTATAAGTGTGTGCCACTACGACCAGTTTAAGGGCTAGCACATCACCCAGTTCTCAGACCAGCACCATATGTGACTGGGATCGAACCTGAGTCGTTTCACTTGCCAGGCAGGCACTTATGCTGCTGAGCTATCTATCCACTGCCCAAAATTCTTATGTCCAGTATAACTTTGCCTAGAAAAAAAAAAAAAAATGCTACACACATGCATTTTTTTTTTCATTGTATTAGTGTCAAGGAAGACAGCTTGACTCTCCAGTAGTAATTGGGAAATGGTTAAATAAATCTTTCCTCCAGGCTAAATGCTAACACTGCACATCCATTTAAAGAAATAAACCTGGAGATTACTCTTCCCACTCACTAGGTTCTGGTGGCGGTGGCAGAGGTGGCGGAGGCTCTTCGGTGGCTGCAGCAGCTGCAGCACTGGCAGCTGCAGCTTCATTTGTCATGGACCTGGTGATTCGGCCCTTTCTGCGTCCTTGACTGTTGGCAGTCTTTCGCCCCCTGGGAGTGGCCTGCTCTCTCTCTTCAGTTTCCTCTGTTGTACCTTCTGTCTTATCCTTTTCCTTGGAATTTTCTCTGGAGACAAAAGCAAATGAATGTGTCTGATTTAAAAGTATATAGGAATTCAGCCTGTGGCCAGCCTGGGATGCATAGTGGTTCAAGGTCAGCCTAAGCTACATGGCAAGACCCTGTCTCAAACAATAAACAAACAGAAAAATTGCTTTTTTTTTTTTTTTTTTTTTTTTAAAGAGCTTCAAATGTAGCTCAGAGAAAACACTGGGTTAAACCTCAAGGCAGGGAATACAGCGTAGGGAGGACACATGTCAAACAGTGAGGCCTCCAGGCCACTCTGCACAAGACCATCACCACAACTATCTCTGACTGACAAAATAATAAGATAGTTTTCATTATATTGCTGTCTTTTTCTGGTTTTCTATAATAAGCAACAAATAGTTTCATAACCAGGAAAACAGTAAAAAAAGAAGCATGAACTCTACGGTATATGATAAAGTTTAAAAAAACAACAACAACCTGATATATATCAGTGAAAATTAGTCTTTTCTTAGCATTTCCATATTCTCAGATGTATACTGTCTCTGGCTGAAAAGGGGCCAGGAAAATCTCCATTAAAGATCAAATTATAAAATATATCCCTATGTTGAATACCTATTACTGTAGCCTATTTGTCTAAAAGTAGTAATTCATGACTAGAAAATAAAATTTTAAATTAAACAAGAAATCACATGTACTGGAATACTTCATTTCTTAATCATACTAAATAGCTATTAATGGCAAAAAAGCATGCCCAATTGATTCCTTTATTATTTCACATGTTTGAAACATCCAGCTGTATTATTTAATCTAACTATAATATTTGACTTAAGTCCAATTATTTAACTCACTTAGAGTCCTCCTTCTCATCCTTTTCTTCTTCGTCTTTCTTTTCCTCTTCTTTTTTGTCTGTCTTTTCTGCTTTATCTTCTTCCTTTTCTTCTACTTTTTCTTCTTGTGAGGGACGGGCTATTTGCTGCTAGAATAAACCATTTGTAAGACACAAATGTAACAGGAACAGCTTCTCAATTGTGATAATAAGTTATATTAATCTAAATTCTGAAATGATTACATGTTAATCACTTACAATGTAACTGGCATTCATTTATTAAAAATCAGCCCAGGCTGTGTGTGTGGTGATGCAAGCCTGTAATCAGGGGGCTGAGGCAAAAGAGCTGCTGTGAGTTTGAAGCCAGACTAGGATTCAAAGTGAGTTCAAGAGCAGCCTGAATTGCATAGTGAAACCCTGTCTAAAAATCAAAAAAACAAACAAAAAGCCCTGGTAATACTTCCTTATCTGGTAGAAACAGTATTTCCTATCTCAAATGTAAAGCTCCTCTTCAGCCAATACATCTTTATGGAGTTCCACAATCATCTATGTCTCTGTCCTGTGGCATATTCAGAGTGTAATCAGGGGTTTTTCTCTCTGTTCTGATCCTTATTAGCCCTACAAGCCATTTTGCTACTCATTTTTAAATTTTTACAGAGTACTCCTGTAGTATGGCTATCTCCTCACCTTCTGATAATCTTTTTCAACTCAGTATAATGGCGTTTGTAGCCCTCTAACCAAACCACTAAAATGCATGTTTAAGGGTTTCAGCTTATTTTCCCTCTATCAGCATTTCACACATCTAACTCATATTACCTCTACTTTTTTAAAGCAAGAAATACTGTTTCCAAAGAATATGTAAACACATCTTTTAAGATGGTAGTATTCTGCAGGAGAAACCCAGGAAACATAAAGTTATGACTCAATAGTTAGATAAGTTAAAAAAAAAAAAAAAAAGTTGACCAGGCCCTGCAAGGGAAGAAAAGCACTAACTGCTACTATACTGAAGAGTGAGCTGGACAGGAAACCAGAAGACACTGAGGAATGCTAACAGGCAGCAATGTGAAAGTCCACACTGCATTATCTACCTGGTGAGGACAGCATCAGGAAAAAAGCACCACTGTGGCAGCCCCACTGGAAATACATACCCGAGTTGTAATAACTGCGGACAGATTATTCTGGGGGACAAAGTTTTGGAAGCAGTGAGTTGCAACTGTGAAAACATAACTGTGAAACACTGCCCTTTTATATAAACTTGTTTAGGTAGTTTAACGGTTAAACTACCTAAACTCTCCCAAATAAAGTTAATATGAAACAAGATCAGGTTTCAAGCATTTCAGTAAAGAATCACCTACTTTAGTTATCTTGCTATCTTTTGTACTTGTCCCCTATTGAGACAAAAGAACTGCTTAAAGATATTGTATTAGGTAAGATGAAATGGGTCTCCTACTTAATTATATGATTATTATAGATGTTGAAATACAGATTTGGATAACAGGAAAATAGAAAACTTTGCAAATTAACTATCATACAAATAATAAAATTATAGAAGATTTCAAAATAATTATATTTATAATCTCCTGATAGATGGTAACCTCTGCAATACACACTGCGTTCAAGGCTCCTGTTGCAGTATTTTTGTCTTGCTATTTTATTAACATCAGCCAGTCAGTCATGAAACATACCTGGTTTCTGCCTCTGCGTTTCCCATAATTCCTTCTGACTAGGGCTTTATAATTCTCATTTTTCTTGGTTAAATAGTAATACAAAACACAGTCAGGAACACTCTGTAAAGGAAAAAGTTCATTTCTGATAATTTGATAAAATTTTTAAAAATTTAAATAAAACACTTTTAAGGCAAATTTCTATTATTCCTAAATATAAATTACAGAGGAACATTATAAGGCTAGCATTTTAGGGCCATGTGTGGGATCTAAAAATTCACATAGTAACTATGTAGACAATTATAGTTATCTTAATCCAAGTTATTTTAAAGATACCAAGAACTACCAGAACCACTCAAATGTTTTATTATAATTTATAAATAAACTGTTTCAAACCTCATATAGGTAAGTATTCAAAAAGTCCTTTTATTTTTATTTATTTATTTATTTTGGTAGTACCAGGGATCGAACTCAGGACCTTGCACTTGCCAAGCAAGCACTTATTCAACTGAGGAATGCTAACAGGCAGCAATGTGAAAGTCTACACTGCATTATCTACCTGGTGAGGACAGCAAAAAAAAGCACCACTGTGGCAGCCCTACTGGAAATACATACCAGAGTTGTAATAACTGCTGACTGATTATTCTGGGGGCCAAAGTTTTGGAAGCAGGGAGTTGCAACTGTGAAAACATATCTTCCCACAAAAAGTCCTTTTAATATTTTGTTTAAAACCACTAAACATAGCCACGTGGCACATCACATGACTAAAGTCTCAGCTCAGGACCAGGGAGACGGCTCAGTACAATAAGCGCTTTCCTGGCAAGCAAAAGGGCCTGAGTTCAATTCTTGGTTTTGTAAAAAAATAAAAATAAAATAAAATCTCAGCTCATATAATCCCTGCTCCCAGGAAGTTGGAGCAGGAGAGCCACCTGGAGTTCCAGGCCAGCCTGGAATTAAGTGAGACAAGGCCTTTAAAAAATGCCTTTAAAAGCAGTATAGCCAATTCACTGTGAAAAAAATTCTGTAGAAATCAGTACAAGATTTTAATTAGAAATTTAATGGCTGGGCATGATGGCACACCCTATAATCCCAGCACTTAGGAGGCTGAGACAGGAGAATCCCAGTGAGTTTGAGGCTAGCCTGAACTGTCTCAAAAAACAAAGACAAAACAAACAAAAAAGAAATTTAATAAATTTTAAAAAGCACTATAAGATAAGTAATCTTAGAAAAATATGAGTTTATCATTAACCTTGAAAATTAGTTCTGTGCTAAGGATTTCTAATACGATTTTAATTATGGTTTCATGTAGAATTTATCATTATAATAATTACTTAAGAATCTTTTCTGTACCAAATCCTCTGCAAAATCAGTTCTACTTAACTGTTACTGCTCATTAAGAGCACAAAAATTTTGGAGTAACACATTACAAATCTGCAAATATTCTCAATGAAAACCATTTCTTACCTTTCTTTCCAAGTATGATGCAATTAATCCAAAGTTTTTAGGATGCTGGATAAACCTAAGTAAGACAGTAACAATAATAAAAATTGCACGCAGAAACATTTTAATAAATTAGGAAGAAAAACTGAGAACAAGAAATAGGGAGATGGCTCAGTGAAATGAGCACTTCCCTGGCAAGCGCAAGGGCCTGAGTTCAATTCCCGGTTCCACAAAAAAAAAAAAGAAAAAGTAAAAGAAAAAGAAAAATTAGGTAGTCTAATATCTAGCAATTCCTTTCTATCAATTAGTAACAACTGCAGAGAGTTCTGAAGAGACTTTTTTAAAGGGAACCATCTACTAGACACTGATTAGATTGATCTCTGGCAAGGCAGAGAAATAATGTATGTTAAAAAAGCTCCCCAGGCTGGGGAAATAGCTCGGTGGTATAAGTGCTTGCCTGGCAAGCACAAGGGCCCAGGTTCAATCCCTGGTACCACATGCTGTGCTGGCCATTGAAATCAGGCATGATGGTGCATGCCTATAATCCCAGCATTGGGAATAGTGAGACAGGAGGATCACTATGAGTCTGAGCTGCATATCAAGACTACCAAATAGGAAAGTTGAACAAACAAAACAAACAAACAAAAAAAATGCTATTAAGTCAGGTGTGGTGCTGCAAGCCTGTAATCCCTGCCTAGTGGAGGGCTGAGGCAGGAGGATCAGAAGTTTAGATCCAATCTGGGCAAATAAGTGAGATTATGGTACACAATTAAAAAAATAAAAAGTGTTTGGGATATTGCCCAGTGCAAAAGCCCTGGTTTAACCCCCAATGCTGTTAGAAAAAAGCAAAGCACTCCCCAAAGTGAGGTCCATAGCTTCTAAACTTGGGAACCTGTCATAAACAACTCTGTATTTCCAATTCTTCTTTCCTATTTTCCCACCTATAAATTCACAGGAAAATCAAATTTCTCTAGTACCCATTTCAAAGTCAAATGGGAGCCAGCTGACAATGAACAGTTCAATTTACATGTAAATGCCATATATTTTTACAAACTTATATAATCAGCTACTAGACAATAATTTAAAATTTAATTTACTTGTCCTTAAAGATCTCCTTCTCATGGTCAGTCCAAACATTCATGAACTGCCTATCTTTATAAACCTTCATAGGGTCTTCCATAAGTCCATTCATATTAATGAACTTGACCCGTCTTTGTTCTGCATCAAACATCATAGGTGGGATCACAGACAGCTGTCGCATTTGCTTCTCATTATTCTGCAAAAGAAAAGAAACAGTGCTTACTTATAATAATAAAATTTAAACTATACATTTTAAAAGGACAAAAAAACACTCCTAAAAGCCTTTTTTTTATACTGGGAATTGAACTCATGATTTTGTGCTCACCAGAGAGACACATGTTATGGAACAATCTCCCTAGCCCTCCTAAAAGGCAGTTAAAAACAGTTTAATAAGAAAAGCACCTAGCCGGGCGTGGTGGTGCATGCCTGTAATCCCAGCACTCCGGAGGCTGAGGCAGGAGGATTGTTGTGAATTGAGACCAGCCTGAGCTACAAAGTGAGCTTAAGGCAAGCCTGAACTGCATAGTGAGACCCTGTCTCAAAAAGACAAAAAGAAAAAAGAAAAGCACCTAACATAATAATTACTCATGTACTTGATTCATTAAATTATAGCTGCAGAGATTACATATTTCTCTTATAACTAACTATACTTTGATAAAAAGTACTTAAATGAATGGGGTACGTAGAAGTAGTAATGACTTTATGAAGCTTTTATTATCATACAGTTATTATTTAAAAAGTAGTGTCAACATTTTAGAAAACAAATCTTAGAATCATTTTAGAGAACAATTAAAAAAAACAAACAAACAGGCATCAAAATATTTAAATCACTGGTCTCAAATTACCTTAACCCACATACTAAATACTTTTTGCTAATTGCATATAATCTTTTCACTAAAAATGCAAGACCACTATTTGGATTTTGTTTTTGTTTTGAGATAGTGTCTCCCTGTGTAGTTCAGGCTGATCTTGAACTTTCTGTGTAGTATCTGCTGGTCTCGAACTCACAGCAGTCCTCCTGCCTCAGCTGGCTTCAACTATTTAAACTTTCAAGACTATTATCATTAGAATTTAAACTGCTTTCAATCAAAACTCAAGTTACCCTTATAAACATTTGACGTTGTTTTTAAATGTTTCATTATGTGGCCTGGGCTGGCACTGAACTCAAGGAAATCTCTTGCCTCAGCCTTCTAAGTACTGGTTTTACAGATGAGCACCAACATTCCCAACACAACTTATTTTTTCCAAAGTTTAACTTAGGATGTTTATAATCATTAACTTTCACTTAAAAAAATGTTTTATCAAAATTATAAATATTTGCCCAAGACAAACTTTCCTCCTAAAAATTTTCTACATAACGGTGAATACTGCCACTAGTCCAGTCCTTACAAAGTCTAATTTTTTGTTTCATGGTAGTTCTGGGGATTGAATAGACAGCAGCTGTTCTACCACTGATCTATTCCACCCAGCTCCAAAGTCTCTAATTTTGTAGGGTATTCTCAATCAATCTGGACATCAATGCTGGGGGCAGACTCATTAGCTTGAAATCACCTCAAGAGATAAACTGCTTTGCAATGCTTGCAGATGTTCCCTACCAGAATTGATAGAAAAATAAGCAATGAAATTTAACACAGATTTAGTTACTGCAGGTATTATGGCTACAAATTTCAAGACTTCCTTTTGAGCATACATTCTAGAGATGATTTTAAAAACAATATAGTATGAGTAGCTATGTTTTAATGTTCCTGAGTAAACTGCTACAAGAGAAATGAAAACTCTACTTGCTCTGATATTATGCAGTATTATGAATATCTTTTATAGTTTGAAAGATAACTTTCCAAGACAATGATGTAAATGTATCCCCAAAGCAATGTGTCTTACACAGCCCAGAAAGAAATGAATCTGTGCTACACTAGAATAATATATAACTCATAAGGCAGCTACAGGAAATGGTGAGACCTTTGCATTAAATAACAATGCACAAAAATGCTTGAGTAAAATTTTCCCCCAAAAGTTATGTATATCAAAGGACCAAAAACCACTTTGGATCATCTCCTTCAGAAAGCAGACTATCAAAAGTTAAAAGGGAAAACCCACCTTTAGAAAGCCTACTTTGGTATAACAATCTGAGGTATCAATAAAATCTTATTAGAAAAAATAATAATAACAATTTGGGCAGCACAGAAATCATAATGTATACGTAGTTTCCCAGCTCTTCCAGGGCTAATGCAACAAGAATTGTGAAATAAGTTTTGTTTTGTTTTTTTCTTTTGGCAGAACCGGGGATTGAACTCAGGCCCTTGTGCTTGCCTGGGAAGCACTTATTCCATTGAGCCATCTCCCCGGCCCTGAAATAAGTAGCACATGATACAATTATTTGTTCACTGTGCTCACTTCAGTAGCACATATTACTAAAAGTGGAACGATATAGAGAAGATGAGCATGGCCCCTGTGCAAGGGTGACATGCAAATTATTTGATCATGAGGGCCAAATACTATGCCATATCAAATAATGATGGAATCCTACCATAAATGCAATAAAATGACAAATTGTACAAATAGGCCTTATCCTGCAGGAAAACTCACAGAAAGCGGGTTGTTAAAGCACAATCTAGGAGCCAGTAATAATGGCACATGCCTGTAAGAGCATCATCAGTAGCCTGGACTACACAGAGAGTTCAAGGATAATCTGAACTATATAATGAGACCCTGTCACAAAAAAGCAAAATAAGCAAACAAATTCTTAAAACTAACACATGGAAGCAAACTAATTAAAAATCTCTATCTCCACTGCTAGGAATTTAGCTTCATGAGACTGATTAATCTGATGGCTCACTTCTCCACTGTATTCCAAATTCTTGGAACAAAATCTGGCAGCTAACAGGGCAGTTTTTTATCTGTTGGAAGAATGCACCTGACTGAATACAGACATGGGAAAGAACACAGGATCCCAGAGTCTGGCTGCCTGGGTTGGATATCTGGTTCCACTAAGTACCAGTTTGGGGACTTGTGCAAATTATTTAACCAGCACTTGTGCCTTCATTTTCTTTTCATTTCCAACAGCCTTCATAGAATTTTCAGTTTAAATGTGATAATACACATAAAATACCTTATCACAGCAATTTTAAGTAGCTATATGCCTAAATTTACCATTTCCAAAAAAGCAAACATAATTAATCTCACAACCTAAACCAACAATAGCTACAAAAAGAGAAAAAATATTGTCTAAATTAAGTACTAGTAAAAGTTGGAGTATAGGGATTTATGACATTGCTTTTTAGGGCTTTTCTGTTCCTTTTGTGGTAATAGGAATTAAACCTGAGCCCTTAAACAACTAGGCAAGCATTCCACCAAGCCACATCCCCAGCCCTATTTATTTTGAGAAAAGGTCTCATTAAGTTGCCCAGTCTAGCACTGAACCTGTGATCCTCCTGATAGGTATGGGCCACCATGCCCAACTTATGTTTTACTTTTAAATTTGCTAAACAGTATATATGCAAGAACTTGAATTAATTTTATTATTTCTAAATCAATGAGCACTTTAGATTTGTTTTACTAGTGTTTGTGGACAGGATATCGTGTCTGTATCTTGTACAATGAGTAACCACTACGACAACAATATGCAATGTATTTACTGTTAAAGCTGTCCTATTAATTGGTTTTGAAACTGTCTCATTGTTATCTGCTTCTCAATAAAATTTTTAAAAACAAAAAATAAATAAAAATAAATCATTTAACACTTTAAGTTTACCTTAGTTTTGCAAATAAAGTTTTAAGTACATATTTAAAATATGTACTCTCAAAATATTTCTACCTTCAGAAACTAATATTTACAGATTTGTAGTTAGCATTTATTTTAAAATATAGGACTGTGATAATTATCTTTGATTATTACTTAAGGGAATGACAACAAATGACACTAAGAATTCTGATAATTTTAAGAAAACCTGTATCAAAAACAAAATCAGTTTAAATCAATAAATAGCATATGGCTTTTTTTTTTTTTTTTTGGTGGAACTGGGCATTGAACTCAGGCCCTTGTGCTTGCCAGGGAAGCGCTTATTCCACTGAACCATCTTTCTGGCCCAGCAGATGGCTTTTAGGCCAACCTTAACAGATGGTTTGGACCTGGGCAACATAAGACTAACAGTGGTCTTTATTTATTAATATACTACTAAATATTAGGAACAGGAAATCCAAACATAGCTCCAAAGGTATAATAATTACATTCAAGAAAATGACACTGAAGGTGATCACATATAATTACTGAAAATAATAATATAACACAAATAAATGTAAAGTGAATCTAGCCAGATATTAATGAGTTCTATTGGGGAAAGTAATGAGGAAGCTTCATAAGGACAGAAATATTGTTGGGCCTGGATATTATATTCTTCACATGTATACCCTGGTTTCTACTAATTAACTGTTTCATAATTTTATTAAGTCTCTTGTTATAACAGGCAAAGAAATGCCTGAAAAACAAACAACCTACTCACTATAAAAAAGTTTATTTTCTCAACAAAAATTGGTGAAATGCCATTCTTATTCATAAATGAGCCTTTTTTACATTTAGTTTTAATATTCACTTGCCCTTTCATTTATATTACCACTCATGTCTGCAACTATATGACCTGCATATAGGTGACTGTTATCTAATTCTCCAGTTCAACTCTCCCAAACTCACCAGGTAGAAAACAAACTTTAAACAACATGCTGTCATTTGCAAAGCTGTTTTACAACTTTAGAAGCTGGCACCACCAGCTCAGTACTTGAACCTAAAAATCAGGAAGTCTCTTTCCATCCCTCTTCTTTTTCGTACCACACCCCATCCATCCTGTCCTCTCTACCTCTTATTACCCTGTTCTATCAGTCCCCTCTTTTCTATCTCTATTAACCTACCACTGTTGCACTGATATAAATCTATTAGGTGGGAGGGGGAGATTAGGGGTTAAACCTTGGGCCTCTAACCCCAGTACATCTGCTTGCACTTTTTATTTATTTATTTTTGGTGGAACTGGGGATTGAACTCAGGCCCTTCCACTTGCCAGGTAAGCACTCATTCTACTGAGCTATCTTCCAGCCCCTAAAATCATGCAGGCTGTGAAATGTCTGTGCTTTTTTTTTATTTTTTGCAGTGTTGAGGATTGAACTCGGGACCCTGCACTTGCCAAGAGCTTGTTCTACTGGGCTATCTCCCCAGCTGCACTTATTTTAATACAGTCTTGCTAAGTTCCCTAAGATGGATTCAAGTTGGCAATCCTCCTGCCTTAAGACTCCAAGAATTCTGTGATTGTGCTGACCCTGGATTCTTATTGTTTACCGTAACTGTCTTCTCATTTCTCAACAAGGTTTCTTTGTTGCCAAAAGCATAATTTTTGTGAGATGCAAGTGCCATCACTTAACTGCCTTGTTTAAAACCTTCAATGAGGGGGCGGCACCTAAAGTGTCTGCTTAGGCAAGCACAAGGACTTAGGTTCGATCCCTGGCACACCATGCCACACCAGACTGGCACCCATGGTGGACAACAGTAATCTCGACTGGAGAACCTGAAAGCAGGAGAATTACCATGAGCCAGAGCTGCATAGTGAGACCCTATAACAACTAAATACATTAAAAAAAAAAAAAACTTCAATGGGGTCATGAGATAGCTCAGCAATCTAAAGCACTTGCTTAAGGAAGTTTAGGCAAGCTCAGAGATGGAAGTTCAATCTCCAGCATTACATACCACACCAGCCCCACCCTCAGGGCAGGCTGAGGCGGCCACAATAAATAAATAACCTTCAATCATTTGGTTACAAACTTTGGAATAATCCAAAATCCAACACCTAAAATTCCCTAATTTGCATATAAGGAAACCCTGGATTAAAAAGAATGATTTATATTAATTTATTAATCAACTTGAATTAAATTAATTTATTTTCTTACCTCCTGTTCAGAGAGTCCATCAATAATTTCTGAAATCTCATGCTCACTCCTAGCAATGGTGGCTGAAAGACCAGCTCCTCTCTGCCCAACACTAAATATGTAGAAAAAAATTTTAAGTATAAAGATCTTTTACAAAGGCACAACAATTAAATTACAACAGATTACTTTTTGAACAAGCTTTTTAAGCAAGTGAAAAAGAAACCTAAAATACTATATTGAGTAAATACTTTTAAGTAATATGCTTTGAGTGAACCTAATCAAATCAATAATTCAAAGCTAAAATCAAAATTTTAAGGTTACAAGTCCAATTCCAAATGGTAGAATTATGGAAAACTTATACAAAAAATTATTGATGGCTTGTCTTCTATGATTAACAGTCTTCTGTTGTCAGTGCCCTAGAAAACATGACTGCAGTCTTAGAAAAAGACTATAGGAGCTGCTGTATTGATCAGAGACAGCACAGGTGGAAGAGACACTGAAACTTCAAGCAAAAAGGAGTACAAGGAATCATCATGGTGAACACGTAAGACGCTCCTATTAAGAGTGCCATGGACAATCCCACCACCACACAGTACACCAACATAATGCAAACTGCGTAAAATTGGTCCCCAAATGACCTCACTTTACTCCAGATTTGCTCCAAGAAAAATGAAATAAAGGGTACACAGGTAAAAACTAGTTCCTGATCTTAATTCAGGACCTTAACTGAATAAGCCATTCTACTGGCTCCCTCTGACATCCATTAGTTTAATGCCCCCCAAGAATAACAGCATTAATCATGTCAAGAGGCTGGCTGCCTTGGAAGACCTCCCCAACCACTCCAGAACCAGAGTGGCCGGGGAGTTCCACCCCTCCCTTCTGGAGGTTGCTCTGCTGTGCCAGGCACAGGGCTTCCAGCAGGCCCCCTTGCTGCCAGGTTGTGGAGCAGGAGCTGCTGAGAAGCCCATGCCTGGCTTTCTTCTGCCCTTCAGTTCCCTTTGATACCCTTGGGAAAGGCTATTTTTCTTTCAACTAAAAATAACCAAAGTTTAAAAAAAAAAAAAAAAGACTCCAAATATTTTAAAAACAAGGGAAAAAGACATTCAGTATACCCCACAAAATCTTAAGCTGTGAATAAAGGGGCTTATATAACATTTATATGAAACAATGGAGAAGAAAAATAAAACTTTTAAGATATGTGCAAAGGGCTAAGATAGCTCAGCAGACCAAGTACCTGCTTAGGCAAGTGCCAGGATCACAGTTTGATCCCCTGCACCACATGCTACACTGGTCCTGCCCCCGGGCAGGTGCACTGAGCCAGCCACCAAGACAAGGCATGACTTAATCCCAGTGTTGGGAAGGCTGAAAACAAGAGGACTGCTACGAGTCCAAGCTGTGTAGTGAGACCAAGTATCAAATATATATTAAAAAAGTAAAATATAATAATGAATAAATATATGTACAAAACATTTGCTCTGTAAAAGTAAAAATGAATCAGCAACTACCATAACCATACATACCAAAACCAAAAATATTAACTGGTAATCAATTCAGTACTTCTGAATATGCTACTAATTAGGGACAATACAGACTATTCATTTGCAAAGGATATTTTTTGTCAAGAACTAAAAAATTAAATTCAAAATATTCACTTACACTTTGATCGAAATCAATGATTAACATGTTAAATTTATGAAGATATAATCTTTACTGGTTGATAATGAAATTCTATATTGAATAAAAAAGTTCTTTATGAACTATCTTATTTATCTCATTCAAGAAATAATAATGTGAGTGATATTTGTGTACCTATGTTTATAGCAGCACAATGTGCAATAGCAACATCTTGGAAACAACCAAGATGTCCGTCACATGAGGAATGGTTGAAAAAGATGTGGGATTTCTATATAAAGGAGTATTATTCAGCTATTAAGAATGACAAGTTTGAAGCATTTATACTGAAGTGGATGCCACTTGAACATATACTCATAAGTGAAATAAACCAGACACACATGTGTAAATATCATATAGTCTTCCTAGTATAAGAAGCAAAAAGCAGAAATACAAAAGGAAACGTACAAGAACAACTAAAATCAATTGAGTCAGATAAGGCAAAGTGAATAGCATATGCTGCAGGATACTAATCAGCTTTTCTTCTGGATGGTTAACAACCTAAGTTCACAGATCAAAGTTGGAGAAATAGAAGAGCCACAAGGCCAGCCAACATTTTGGACCTAGCCTTTCAAGGTCAGCGAAGACTCAGGACATAGGAGAATCTGTACTGCAACATCATGAAACTCAGTTGAGCTCCTAATTTTCTGAACAAAAAGATTATGGAGCCACAGAGGAAAGAGAA
>PVKA01002152.1:100235-130916 GCA_004027165.1 Ctenomys sociabilis
TTCTCTCAGGCTCTCACAGAGAGCAAACTGGTCAAGCATTGGCCGTGACTCATCCACATGGATGACACAGACAAAGGATCTACAGAATAAGGTACAGGACTACAAGATAAACCCTGAGGGGACTTCACTGACCTCATAAGAAACATAAAGTACATGTGTTGGTATATAAGTCTTGCTCTATCTAGGTCTTAACCATCCATCAGAAAAGTATAAAAATGAGGTATACATCGTGGGGCCATAATATTAAGCTGAGCTGTAAATGGCTATGGTTGACAACTTCTTCAGATAACTCACTATTGTAGAGGAATGCTGGACTGTGTTGGATTGTGTTGTTGAGTTCAAGCACTTAAGTTCGTTGAATGACAATGGAGTGTCCATCTCTGACAGGTGTAGACAAAGGAAGGGGTATAGAAAGGAAGAATCATGATGTGCGTGTATAGACAGTACAGTTGGGATAGATAACGCTGTGCTTCCACATAATCCTATGAGAGGCAAGATTTGCACTAATGGTGGTTGGACAGGATATTATGTCAGCTTCTACTACTATGGACAACCACTGGGAAAATAACAAGGCAGAAAGTATTAATTATTGCATCTTTGATGTAATTCAGGTATAAAAAATAAGATATGCAAACAGCTACACTCTCTTTCCTGATAGGAATCATATGCTATAATAATGTCTGTAAGTATAATATCATGTATGCACCTTCTATGATACCAAAACATTATGAAAAGTTTTCAATGCATTAATTTATCAAATCCATCTTGTCAAGGTATCTTAAAACTGTCTCATTGATATTTGTACTTCAATAAAACAAAAATTAAAAAAAAAAAAAGAAATAATAATGTGAAACAACAAAATTGTGATTTAGAGGAAAATATCCCAACTGTTAAACATTCATACTCACCGCTGAAATCTTTCTTGCTGTTCTCTTTGTTTTCGAATTTCTGGAAATTGCTTTTCATAGTACTCCCTTGTTTTGCTTTCCTTAGCTTTCCTCCGAGGATTATTTTCTATTCTGTCCACTTTTTTCTCCCATGCCTCCATGAGCTGATCATAACGCTGGCAGATTTTTTGTTCCTATTAAATACCCATTGCAAATTAATAACTAAACTCTGATTCTGAAAAACCTAACACTTTCAAATAAATTTTATTCCTTAAGGTTAAGTTGGAAGGACATTTGACCTATGGTTCAATTGTGAATGAATAATAGCTCACTGTTTGAAAGAGGAGAGAGACGTCAAGAGGTTTCCTAAACAAAATCAACATAAAGCATACTTTGCCTTATCATGGAGGTTATGTTCCAGACACTGTCACAATAAGCGAAAATCAGCAAAGGAGCAACGTAATCCTTATTTTAGTGTGTGTGTGTATATATATATATATATTATATATATATATATGAAATATATATATATATCATAAATATATATGAACCCTACCCACACTGTTTTCCACACTTTTAGAAACACCTCTAATGTTCTTAAACCATTTTCTAAACTTGTAAACCTATATAATTTTAACAACATACGTATACTGTATAGTATTGCAAAACCGCATGATATAGTGATTAGTTTTTGAAAACCCATGAATCAGTGAGTTTGTGAAAGTCAAACTGTGACATAGCGAGGGATTACTATAGTAGACATCTAGACCACAAATTAATGATTCAATACTATTATTAGCTGGCCAATATTCTTATTTTTCAGATAACATGTCTTCATAATCCAAAGAGGAGAAGGATTAGAAAGTTCATAATCTGGCCAATCACCCAAAGGCAACTATATGACCATTTAGTTATTACCCTTCCAATCCATTACAGAAAATAAACACATTTACCTATCCTATCGTTGGAGGTTCTGGTTGTTGTAATTTTTTGCTACTGTAAGTAAATGCTATAGTAATTATTATTGATGGTTAAAAAACAACAACAACAAAAAAAACCCAGAAAAATCACTGGACTTTTACCATAAAAAGAAATCCAGGAAAATACATGAAATCAAGACTTAATGCATGAGAGGGGACACCAGGATGGTAAAGTGGTAAGCAGCAGAGAAAGAGCCTCTTTGAGAGTCACTGCCCAGGGGCTGAACTACACCAATGTAGGAAGAGGAAGAAGTGGGTTCCCTGTATCCACAAGAAATCTGACATGTAAAGTGAAGCCCACAGACACGTTGAAGAGAAAAACTTCAGTATAGTAGGAACTCTTAACGCCTTCTCCATGAGATGTGATGCACTGTGTGAGATCAGCTAATTAAACCTGCAGATACACAGTCACTGCTGACACCCCACAGGCCTCCATGGAAAGGCACAGCAGGAGAAGGAACAGTGGACATGAAGGACTATATTAGCTGATACTAAGATCTGAGGGCTCCAGAGTCCTAAACAAGACAGGAATTGCCCAGAAGCCATCTTGAAGAGGAGTTGACTGAGCTTAGAACTCAAAGTGGCTGCTGGCTCCATCTAGCAGCGTCTACCTGGGCTCAAGACTATGGAGGATATGCTGATAGCTGGACAAATGAGTCTGGTCTTAGCCAGAAGGTACAGGCTCTCCTAGATCATCCAACATTGTCTACCAATGACAGTTCCAGACATAAACCTGGAAGTGGACTCTTTTTCTTCTTTCTCTCATTTGTCTGTTGTTTGTAGCAGTATTTTTTTGGTTTTTACTCCTTCATTGTTTGATCTTGTTTTTATATAAGTGTGAATATGGTTTCTAGCTTTTTTATGCCTGTGGATCTATTCTGTTTTTACCTCTTGATTCTGTCTTTCCCCGCCAATCTTCTGCACCAGTTTCCCAAAGTTAGCATGATCCCCATTTGTACTCCAACCTTACTTCTAATCTCTTTGTCTTCTACTTATCTATTTTCTCACTGATCCATTTTAAATTTTAACCCTGGGGACAAAACTGTCCTATTAAGGACTTACATACTGAATATAATTCTCTGGTTTGTTTTACATATTATATAACCAAAAATCTACTTCATACAGTTAAAGGTGGGCAGATTTACAGGAAGTTCATTTTCTAGGCTTTTTAATGCTATTTTCTTTAAAGACAGTGCCCCTGGAGCCAAAAGCAACATGACTGCTGTAAGCAGCTGTCCTTCCTGGTATTTGACAACTGAAATTGACTCAGAGTCAAAGAAAATACTGTGGCACAGTGCCCGAGAACCAGGGGTTGAAATGAGCAGACAGCAACTTTCATCCTCTACAAACAGAAGAGATCATTGAATAGACCCAAAACCCAAAATCCAGCTATTGCTGGAGAATACCTTGAAGCAGTAGTCGTTTTCTAAGATTCTAAATATTAGCAATAAAGCAACACAACACAGGCAATGTACAAGCATCATTTAAGGAACTAAACTTAAAAAAAAAAAAAAGACACTTAAAAAAGTCAGAGTATCCCAGATATCCAGTTCACCAAGGCAAAGAGAGGAAGCAATGAGGTGAAACAATCTGCAAGCCACCTATCTGAGGGGAAACAATAAAGCAACTGCATGAGGCTCTACAACAACAACAAAAAAATTCAATCACAAACAATTTCACAGGTAACTGCAGAGATGGTATCCATAAAGAAAACCAGGCTTAGGGGCCAGGGAGATGGCTTAGTGGAACAAGTGCATCCCTGGCAAGCGCAAGGGCCTGAGTTCCATCCCTGGTTCTGCCAAAAAACAAACAAACAAACAAACAAAAAAATAGGCTTAGTGATTCTAGGCCAGGTATAGACAAAAAAAGAAGAGGAATTTAAAAGCAGTATGGAAGCTGTGAATGCTCAACCTAGGAAAGAAAGGGAACCCGTAAGACAGACTCAAGCAGGAGAATAAAACACTGTAAGCATCCACAGGAGATCAAATCAGTGTGAGGATAGGACCTCAGATACAGAAGACCAGCTTATGTTAGCGATCATAAAGGGAAAAAAAAAAAAATTCTTAAAAAAGCAAGGGACCACAAAACACCAACACTGCAGCTTCTAGATAAGTAAAGAATAACTTAAGATTGAGTGGAGTCAATGACAAAGCAGGAGATGGCACAAATGATATTTTAAAAACTATTCCTAAGACATGAGAGCAAAAAACTTTTCTTGGTAGGAGAAAAAGAACTTCACATACAATTAAATGATGTGTACAGAATGCCAATTAGCCACTATCAAAAAGGTAAAAAAAATCTACAGCCAGGAATAGCACTGTCAAGATGCCAGAAATCCAGCACAAGAATAGAATGTTAAAAGGTGTTAGGGAAAAGAAACAATATGTAAAGAAAAGACCAGCAGAAACACAGCTGACATTTTAGCATAAACCCTCAAGTCAAGGAATGTTTAGAGTGAAGTATTTCAAGCTCTAAAGAAAAAAACCTTCAACACAGATTGAGGTACCACACAAACTGTCTTTCAAAACATATGAAGAAATAAGATACTTCCGTGACAAAAATAAGCTGAAGAAATTTATGACCACCAAACCACCACTCCAAAATGTTGTAAATGACATTATAAAAAGAGAGAACAAGGACTAACAATCTATGAACCCCAACAAAAGAAATCTACCAGGTAAGGGAAACGGGGGTGAGGGCGGGAGCCAACAAAAGGAAAACATGACAGGGCTAAGTCAATATGTACCAGTTATAATCATCAATGTTCATGGTCTCAATTCATGAATCAAAAGACACAGACTGAAAGAATGGACCTAGAATCAAGATCACTACAAGTCAGAGCTACATAGCAATATGCTATACCAAATAAATAAAGATTTTTAAAGAGAGAGACAGACAGACAGACAGACAGACAACACAGACAGAGACAGAGCGAGAGAAGGCAGTTTCTACAATGAAATGTTAATGCCAATGTAACATACTGGAACTTATGGGGCACAAAGCAGTCCAAAGAGGGAAATTTATAGCCGTGAATACCCATATCAGGAAAAGAGCAAGCACAAATAAAAAATTTAATGGTGAACCTTAAACTTCTAGAAAAAAAAGAGCAGGTTGTAATCCAAAAGAACCTACTAAGAGGGACAATATTGTAAAGATCAGAAGTTAACTCACTGAAGACTAAGAAAACAATACAAAGAATCAATGAATCAAAGGGCTGGTTCTTAGAAAGATTAAATACTATCAACAAACCCTTATCCAACCTTATTAAAAACAGGAAACAAAAGACTCAAATTCCCACCCAATTAGGAATGAAAGGGTAAAGTCACAATAGACCTTGCAGAAATCCAGAAGTACCTACTTTGAAAACTCACATTCTAATAAGATGAAAAATACAGAAAAAAATGGAGATTCCTAGATACATATGAATTACCAAAGATGAATCAAGATATAAAAATCCTAAATAAATCAATATCTATCAATGAAGTCAAAGATGTAATTAAAAACTTAACAACAAAGAAAAAGCCCAAGCCCTGATAGTTTTGCACCTGAATTCCACAAGAAATTTAAGAGAAGCCCTAACACCACTACTTCTCAAACTCTTCCATGAAATTGAAAGGGAAGCAATACTCCCCGATTCATTGCTGGAAGCAAGCATTACCCTGACACCAAAGCCAAAACAAAATCCATAAAGAGAACTATTGGCCAATCTCCCTAATGAACATAGATGCAAAAATCCTCAATAAGATACTGGAAACAGAATGCAGCAAATCATCAAATTAAACACGATAGCCAAATGGATTCATGCCAGGAATGCAAGTGTGGTTCAACATACATAAATTAATAAATATAATACACTATATTAACAGAGCAAATGACAAAATTCATGCAATCATCTCAATAGATGCATAAACTTTAACCAGAGCAACTAGACAAGAAAAAGAAGTAAAAGGAATAATGATAGGAAAGGAGGAACTTAAACTGTCATGGCAGATGACATGATACTCTACACAGATGACCCCAGAACCTCCAAGAGACTTCTAGATATAATAAGCAAATTCAGTAGCATAGCTTAGTCAACATTCAAAGTCAATATTCAAAAACAATAGCATTCCTATACATGAATAACAAACTCACTTAGAAATGAAGAAACAACACCTTTCATCACTGTAACATCCAAAAACATGAAATACCTACAAATAATCTAATGAAGGATATAAAAGGCCTCTATAATGAAAACTACAGTACTCTCAAAAAAGAGATTAAGCAGATAACAAAAAATGGAAATATATCCCTTGCTCCTTCCTGGGAAAAAAGAATCAATATAGTGAAAATGGCCTTATTTCCAAAACTGTTATACAAATTTAATGCAATTTCAATCAAAATTCCAATGACATACCTCACAGAATTTGAGAAGCAATTCTAAACTTCATTTGTAACCAGAATGTTACAAATGCTTGAATGTTGACTTAGAATAGCAAAGGCAATTTTGGGCAAGAGAGGCAAAGCAGGGAGCAAATCACAATCCTTGGTTTGAAATTATTCTATAAAGATACGATGATAAAAACAACATAGTACTGGCCAAAAAAAAAAAAAAAAAACAAAAAAAACAAAAAAAAAACAAACAAACCTGAAGACCAATGGAACAGATTAGAAGATGCAGAAACAACTCCAGACATACTCAGCAACCTTATCTTGGAGAAAGATGCCACACACATTCACTGGAAGAAAGATAGTCTCCGTGTGTGTGTGTGTGTCTCTCTCTATCTATCTATCTATCTATCTATCTATCTATCTATCTATTTAATGTATTTAGGACAGGGTCGACAGGGTCTCACTATATAGATCTGACTTGTAGTGATTCTCCCATTTTCATCCTCCCAAGTGCTGGAATTACAGGTGCACTCCACCACGCACAATCTCAACCTCCTTAATAGTGTGGGAAAATCTGGCTCTGCACATGCCGAAGATTAAAATTGCACCAATATTTTTCACCATGCACTAAATTCGAAATGGATCAAAGACATATAAATATTAAAAAAGAGAGCTTGGGAGATAGCTCAGCCATCTCAGTGCCTGCCTGGCAGGTTCAAAAACCTGCCTGGTCGGGCATGGTAGCACATGCCTGTAATCCCAGCACTTGGGAGGCTGAGGCAGGCGGATTGTTGTGAGTTCGAGACCAGCCTGAGCTACAAAGTGAGCTTAAGGCCAGCCTGAACTACAAAATGAGACCCTGTCTCAAAAAGACAAAAAAAAAAAAAAAAAACCTGCTTGGCAGGTTCAATCCCTGATACTGCATGTTGTGTTGGCCCCACATCAAGGCAACCACTGAAACCCGGCATAGTGGCACATGCCTGTAATCCCAGCGCTAGGAAGGCTGACAGCTGAAGGATCACTGCAAGTTGGAGCTGTGTAATGAGACCCTATACAAAAAAATTAATAAAATATACATGCATACATAATATGTATTGAAATATAAATATATAAATAAAACGCTACATATACATATATACATATATATGTATGTGTATATGTGTGTGTGTGTGTGTGTGTGTGTGTGTATATATATATCTCCTAGAAGACAGAATAGGTAAAAGCCTTGAAGACACTGATATAAGCGAAGACATTATGAATAAAACCCAAAGCTAACAAAAGAATCAACATCTGAGATTTTATCTTATGGAAGCTTTTGCACAACAAAAGAACCCACCCACAGAGTAAAGAACCCACAATGTGGGAACAAAATGTTTGCCTGTCCCTCAAAGTATTACTATCAAGAACATACAAAGAATTCAAGACAAAGCAGACTCCACGTATTTAAAGAGCCAATCAAAAACTGGGCCTCTGAGATGGATACACACTTCTCAGATGATGAAATACAAACAGCAAGTAAATATATGAAAGAATGTTCAACAGCACTGGTCACTTGAGAAACACAAAACAACAGCAAGGTTCCATCTCACCCCCACCCCCCAAAAAAGTATTATCAAGAAATCAAATAACAAATGCGGAAGGGCTATAAGGAAAGCAGCATCTTTCTTTACTGTTGGTGAGAGTGCAGACTGCTGCAACCATGTGAAAATCAATGTGGAGATTCCTCAAAAAACTAGAAGAGGAGCCTATTTGACCCAGCTATTGCCCTTCTGAGTGTCTTCCCAAAAGAATTAAAAATATACTACCACAGTGATATATGTGCACCCATGTTTACAGCAGCATAATTTGTAATAGCTAGATCTTAGAAACAACCCAAATCCTATCACCCAAGGAATGGGAAAAAAAAGATGTAGTCTTTTATACAATGGAGCACTACTCAGCCATAAAGAAGGATAAAGTGGAGACTTTTGTAGTTAAGCGGATGCAGCTTGAGACCATATTCATTAAATGAAATAAACCAGACACACATGTATAAATACTGTATTGTCTTCCAAGTGTGAGAAGCTGAAAGAAAGATCCAAAATGGACACCAGATATTGTAAAATGGAAAGAAACATCAAAAAGAAAGACAAAGTGGGATGACAGAATGGAGAATAGAAGGAAGGGAAAAACAATATAGATAGAATAAGGTAAGATGGTTATACTACTGATTTTTCTTAGTTCATTGAAAAGAAATATTTCTGCTAATATTGTTTGGATAATTAAATGCCAATATCTTGTACTCTAACTTAATGGTAACAATATATAATATATTTATCATTGTTACCCTCCTATTATTTTAAAATTTTGCTTTATTTTTCTCTTTACATTTTTTTTAAAAAAGAATAAATGCATGTAGATAAGAAAATTAAGATCCTATTGTCTAAACAAAAAAGAAAACCTTTCATGACATATAGAGCTGGTTACAAATCTGACAATACATGGACAGAGATAAGCAAGGAGGGACTCAGGAAAACTTGTCAACATTGATCAACTGAAGACAGAGGCATTGGTAAAAATACATTTACCTCTCAAACACACAGTACTCCTTTCTAATCATGTGCTTCAATTTCTATATCCCTTTTCCGATCTTTACCTTTTTTCCATTCTTACTGCTTCACTTCCTTGATCCAGGCCAACATTCACCAAGTTAAAACAATAGAGGCTTGTTGAGGATCTCCCTTGCATTCATAAAGTGTGGCTAAATACAAATTCTTATAATACAAACCTGAGCATTATACCTCCTGAATTAACAACTTAAATGGTACCATTAGTATCTGATTTGAATTTCCTAGGTGACCTTCAAGGCAGTATAGGGGGGCCAGGGAGATGGCTCAGTGGAATGAGTGCTTCCCTGGCAAGCACAAGGGCCTGAGTTCAATTCCCCAGTTCTGCCAAAAAAAAAAAAAAAAAAAAAAGGCAGTATAGGAACTACCCATGGATTCCCTTAGCAGACCCATTTATCAGCCCACCTACCCTCCAGCTTAATCAAAGCTCCATCCTGCCTAGTCCTACTTCACTTCATTTGTTCTCTCTGCTTACATAAATTTTCAGAGAATCAGTTTTATGTGTAATGTCCCTTTTTGATTCATAGCTGCATTAGATGTCCCTAACCATACCAGCATGTTCTCATAGTTAGCTGTTAGGTGCACAACAGTATAGTGTACTTGTCTGCTGACACATCTCTTAAAATCTAAACTATATGGCTACATTATTTATCTCTGTAGAACAATACATAGGCCAAAGTATGCAGCTCATAAAGTGAACACAAATTTTATAATGACTGACTAAAGTGTGAAAAAAAAAAAGTCAACATTCCTGTGGTTATATCACCAGAGAGCTAATTTAGCCAGTATCACCTATTATAATAAAATGACTGGACAAGGAGGAAAACCATACAAGCTAATTTCTTATCTATGTATTCTGAGCAATACAAAAAACTCAGAAGCAGAAATTTAAGGTGGTATCTAAGGGAATAAACTAGCTAATTAGAACACTATAAATTTCACACAGATTTGGTGCCTCTTGAGCTCTATAACTTATTAAACTGTCAGGTCATGAAATGTCAGGTACAAAGTTTATAGATTTTTAAAAGTTTTATTTATTAAATGCTTAAATTTAAATGTACCAAGTTCTTCTGTAAAATTAGTATGACTATATAAAAATAAAAATATTGATCTATTTTCTGAAACCATAACCATAAACTTTTTGTCCAACAAGTAATATAATTCAATATAAGAAACTATTTTAATTTGACAAGGCCAAACTGTAGCTGACCCATTTTCTCACAAGAAACAGCAAGGTTTGACTGGAAGGACTAACACTTACCCATATTCTTCTGAAACTTATGAAACTAAATGCAGATGATTCTATTTGTTTTTACTGTCTTTTTAAACCACTCATCATTTCCTTTGACTAAAGGAAATGTTATACAAAGATGCACAATGTTATAAAATATTAAATACAGATAACCACTTAATTTTATGATAATATATAACAATCAAATATTATTAGATTTATATTTAAGTCACATGTATAATAAATTCCTAAATCAGAATTTATTTCTAATATAACCCAGAACCATTCTCATTAATGGGAAAGTGAATACCTAAATGAGCATGAATGGGGAAGCTGTACAAATTTCAGTTAACAAGGATAGGACCTCACCCTTTGTTTTCTTGCATGATTTCTTCTTTTAAAAAATAAAATGAGTTTTTTCCTCATCACCTGGTTTCTAGAAGAGAAAAATATGGTTGCATGATATTAAGAAAAAGCACAGTATAATAATGTATTCATTTTTTCCAGAAACACTGTAAAACAGGCAAAGATCACTCAAGAATTTATGATGACAATTAATCCTAATTTTTCACCCTGCAAAATTTATAATTCTGCCAGGGATTCAGCTCACTGATACAGTGTCTGGCAAGCCTTAGGTCGAGTTTGATTCCTATACCCCTCCAACAATTTATAGTTCTTATAGTAAGCAGAGCTGACTAGAATTCTTCCCGCTGAACATGTGAAGATGATATAACAGTTAATTTTTAATTAATACATTTAATCATAAAGTATACATTATTTTCAATTTTAATTACACAGACATTGATTCTTGTTAAGAAATGTGGTGACACTAATATCTTTGTATTTTTAAGAGGGAGGTAAAAGGTGAAGTGAAGCTTTAGAGGTACCTCCTCTCATAGGTTAGAGGAGATCTCCCGTCTGTGAGGAGGAGACCACATGTCAACACACTCAGGGGAGGCAACCTCTGCTTTCCCACCTTGGGAATGACACAATGCACTCCAAGAAGTAATGGAGGGCAATGTGACAAGACAGGAAAATCTTCCCTATATCTTAACAGGTTTACCTTTTTAAATTAGAAGCATCATAACCTTCAAACACAATGACATGCAGATTCAAATATAAATATTTATGCCCCACCTACTTCCAGAAAGGGTTTCAAGTAGATTATTCAAATATAAATACAAAGCCAAGGCAAGTAGAAGTAATTTTTTGGATTATCTGCCACTTGGACTAACAGTGACACTGGCTCCACCAAATAAGCATGGACAATCAGGAGCTGGCTATATAAAAAAGTAGCCAAGAGATGCAAAAAATTATTTAAGGTACATTTGCTATTTCATACAATGCAAATGACGATGATGAAAGAAAAGCTACTGAACAATTCATATTGATGCATGCAGCTAATAAAGTATTTCAAAAGGTAGCGCACAATGGGAGCATTACCATATCTTCAGTTTTCTCTAACTGTGAGTAGGTAGTACTCAAAAGCAAATGACAACAATAAATACAACTTTAAATGCTTTCTGAGAATTTAAGTCCATTAACCATCTCAGGACACTGTGATAAACAATAAACAGGCAAAATGAATAACATGAAAAAATCAAAGATAGAGCTGCTCTCCAGCTTACAGTGAGGGGGAAAAGACAAAACACAAATATAGACTAAACCCTTGTAGTAAAAAGTCATTAAAAGTAGTCAACTAGATTTTATCTGCAATTCTCCATTTTAAAAGTGTTAAAATAACTAAACATTTCCAAAACAAAGATATATTTTATAAGCTCACCTAATCTACTTCTAAGGATTGTCAAGACCACAGCAGTATCTCATAGAAAATTCTTAAGTATATGACTATTACTAAGAACCATTTACTTAACAAAAGTTAAATTATTAAAATTTAATGGTTTTCATGCATACTACCATGCAAATTATATTTGCCACCAGTTCTGCAAAGTAGTCAACTATTGCACACACTCAGAAATTTTAAAAAAGAAAAAAATATGTATAAATAGCAATATATTCATTAGTAACTATACTGGTAATTATAATGCTCTGGTTATACTTAACAAAACATATAAAGTGAAAAAACCACATTTTTGTTACAAAGAATAAGTCACCTAAAATGCTCTTAAAGTATGATAATTAAAGAAAAAAGATATCTATCTAGCTTCCTTTCTTACTTCAATCAGATCAAGAAATCAGATATTCTTTTCATTTATTTTCTTATTCCAAGATCTGTATCCATAAAAGCCTGGTACTAGGATGAGCAAGGCTAATAAGCAAACTACATTCTGGAACAGCCTCCTCACCCACATGAGGTGACCGAGGGCTTCCAAGGCACCAGGACATTAAATGGCAGAAGGATCTACAAATACCGTCATTAGCAAGAGTCATGGAAGGGATTTCCCTAGAATAGGATTTTGAATAATGATAAAATGATCCGTGGCACTTCTACTTTGCAATGGCAGATGTGGCTTGGTAGGGGACGGTGTCATCACTAGTCTTAAATGAAAAAGCTTCATTATCTTACTTCATCATGCGCCTTGCAGGTACTCCACTGAAAAAAAGACAAAACAGGAGGCAAAAAATTCAAGCCTCAAGGTAAGCCATTTCAATCTTAAGTATCCACCTTTTTTTTTACTAGCAGATTATAAAACCAGCTAGTTTTATGCAATAATTTATTTCATTTTATTTTTTGCCTCGGAAACTCAAAGCTGTTACCCCAACCCCCAAGAAGCCAGTGGAAGATAACATATAGTAAAACAACAGTAAATTATACAAATCTAAAACACATCTATACTACGTTATAATAATTTCAGCAGATAACATAAAAATGATCTCTTTATAGAATATATGGTTTTAAACTGAAGAACTCCAAAGGTTATAAACACTTACGTCTTGATGTTCTCATGGTACACCTTGGTATCTGATGGCTGGTTATAGAGTGGCTATAAAATAAATCAAACATTTATGTATAAAATATATATATCTATGAACAGACAAAGAAACTATTTTAAAGTAGTCAGCCCAGAGACTATTTTAAAGTACTCAGTCTAGATTCCCTAAATAATCTCCTCTCCTAAAGACATCATTCATTTTTTTTTTTCCATCTATTTAGTACAGGGTCTATAGGCTCTCACTCCTAGTGATGCTTCCTGTTTTTCAGCTTCCCAAGCTGTGGGATTATAGATGCACACCACCACACCCAGTCTCAATCACTGTCTCAGCACACCTGGGGACAGAGCTGGCATGGCAGGCCAGGGATCAAAAGAGACACCATTCTTGTTTAACAAAAAGAAAAAAATTAGCCAGGCATGGTATCACATATCTGTATTACTAGTACGTGGGAGGCTAAAGCAGGAGGATCACTGTTGAGTTCCAGGTTAGTCTGCACTACACAGTGAGATACTCTCTCAAATTTCAAAATAACAAAAATATCCCTTATAAACTCACTGTATTCTGATGTTTATTTATAGATATTTAATTTAAAAAACAATAGAAGGTTCAACACTGCCATTACACTAATTATATGATTCAAAAGGTTTTATTTCTTTTTCCTTATTTTTTTGGTATTGGATGAATTCAAGACTTTCACGCTGACCTACATCTCCAATTCTTTTTCCTTTTTTTTTATTTTGACAGGGTCTTGTTAAATTGCTCTGGCTGGCCTCCAACTTGTGATCCTCCTGCATTACCTTCACAGAGTGTTGGGACTACAGCCAAGTGCTACCACACCTGGCTGAATTTTCTACGTTCATAATTCTTCCTCCTTCTACTGCAAGTGATTAAATAGCTGCCCAGGCAATAATGCTTCTTCAAAGGTAACCAAATTCATTCATCATTATTTAAAACTTTTGGCCCGTCTTCACACATCCCTCTCATCCTAAATTGTATCACACTTCATCAAGTTAGAGGTGGATCTCCCTCCTGTAACAATAGCACTGGAGATGAAAAAAAAAAAAAACAGATTTCTTACTTACCAGTTCAACTTTTGGGCCAAGACCTTCAAAAATTTTATGTGCTTCTTCAGCTTTTTTCTAGATATAAAAAACATCATTGTATGTTATGATTAAAATTGTATTATTTAAGCACAAAAATCCCTACCTATTTAAAGATATTTACCTAAAACTAACCTACAGATAATCTTAGCCTTATTTTCAAGTACTCTTATATGACTGGATAAAATATTCTAATTTTTTCATGGCTTTTTTCACTAAATTTAGTCAAAATTTAACATCTACAGAGAAAGCAGTATTGAAAGAATTGGCAAGCTGTCAAACGCAACCATATTAAGAAACTAGAGAGGAAACAAAGACTCACTATTAGAAACAAACACCCTGCGCATCTGCAGTCCCAGCACTCAGAAGGCTGAGACAGGACTGCAGAAAGGCTAAGGTCTGCTGGGCTACACACTGAGTTCAAAATTAGCCTGAACTACACAGCAAGAACTTCTTGAGAAAAGGAGAGGAGGGAAAAGAGATGGGGGAAGTGGGAGGGAAGGGGAAAGGATGGAAGAGGAGAGGGGGAGAAGAAAGAAAAAGAAACAAAGTCCCCAAACATTCTAAATAACTTTAATGATATCTTTAATAGGATTTTTAAAACATTAAATGTCACAAATGGCCCATGTTTACTATAGTACACCAAAGCGATCTCTTTGAAAAAAAAAAAAAAGCATGAGTTTGTTTCCAGTTGCAAGAAAAAACTTAGTAATAGCTGAACAAAGGAAATAGCTACTTGGAGTACTTAAAGTACTCAGCAGGAAGTAACTATTACATTTTTAATCTGCCACCTTCTAAAGTAATCTAGACCAATGGCACTAAACTTATGGCACATGTGCTGCATCAGACTACTGAAAGCTCATCCCTGATCTAGACCAAACTGCTAGCAAAAATCATTGCAAAAAAGAAAAGAACCCATCAACAATTTGGCAGAAAAATTCTTAAATTTCTTCACAATACAATTTTTTTTTTTTAATTTAGGGTCTACACAGGGTGTATAGAGTATTACTACGTAGATTGCGCTCATAGTGATTCTTCCATTTTCAGCCTCCCAAGTGCTGGGATTACAGGCGTGCGCTACCACACCCAGTCTTACAACACAATTTTTATTCTAAGTCTACAGATAGAAGTTATTAATTTAAACATGATGCCTATGAGTCAGGAGCTTCCTTAAGAAAAAAGCCCCATATAGGAGAATAAGGAGTTTTTAAATGGTTCACAGGACAAGGGAGTGATGGGAAGGGGTATGTGTGAAAATACAATATGTGACTTGCATAGCTAACATACACTAATAAAAATGTGTGAAGTAAAAAGCCTTACAGAGGGCCAGACAGATAGCCCAGAGGACTAAAGTACCTGCTTAGGCAGATACAGAGACCAGGGTTCCATGCCCAGCATACCATGCTGGCCCTGCCACCAGGGCTGCCCTCCCACACCCTGAGACTACAACTGAGACTGGGCATGGTGGCACATGCCTATAATCTCAGCGCTCAGTAGGCTGAAAACAGGAGGATCATTATGAGTCTGATCTGTATAGTGAGACCCTGTAGACCCTGTACTGCAATCCACACACATACAAAAAAAAAAAAAAAAAAAAGCTCACAAACACAGTAATATTTGAACTTGAAATGCCGCAGGGACATAAAAGACAAACTGGACTATCTGAAAGTAGGAGCAACACTGTGGCAGTAAAGGTAGCAACATTTTCAAAAGAACACTCAAAACCTGTTCTGGTACAGTATCAAGGGAAAGTTTCAGGGCAAGGCCAGTTACACTGACATGTAAACACTGATTAAAAAGTTTGGACTACTCTTTAGAAAGTAAAAATTATCAAAAGTTTTTGTTTTAAGAGTCATGTGATGGGGTGAAAGATGGGTTAGAAAAAACTTTAGGATTACAGGAAAGAGATTCATTACCTGTAAGAGAAGAAAGTTCATTTAAACAAATGACAGGGGGCCAGGGAGATGGCTCAGTGGAATAAGTGCTTCCCTGGAAGCGCAAGGGCCTGAGTTCAATCCCCCGATCCACCAAAAATAAACAAACAAACAAATGACAGACAAGCACTGACCAGACCAATGTTTATGAGACAGCACTAAGGACTAAATGTACACAAGCGACAAAGGGACTGGCCTCGGTGACTGGAGTTGGCAATAAGTATACACTATCAATTTCTTCTTTGCTTCTGGTTGTCACATTCTCTTGGAAATTATCCAGTCAAAATACAAACAAGCTATTTCTGAAAACTATTAATTCCAACAACCACTTTTCTACATGTATTTTTATTCTGCAATCTGAGCACTTATAAATGTTTTTAGAATAGTGAACTAAGAAGGAAAAATTGCAAAATAAAACTGTTAAAAAAAAAAAGCTGACCTCATAGCTCAAGGAACTAAAGCACCTGCTTAGGCAGAGTGCATCAGCTGGGGTTCAATCCCCCCCAATGTGCTGTGCCAGCCCTGAAAGGGTGACTGAGACTGGATGTGGTGGCGTGCACCTGTAATCCCAGCACTTGGAAGGTTGAAACAGGAGGATCACTACAAGTCAAATCTATGGAGTGAGACCCTGTAGATTTGACTTGTTAAAAATAATCCGTAGGACATGAAAATAATCTGTTTAGAAAGACTAAACAATTAGAAGTTTAAATATGACAGAAGTCAACTTTAAAAAAATTTTTTTTTTTTTTATGTATTTGGTACAGGGTCTCATTACACAGCTGGATTACAGGTGTGTGCCACAACACCTGGTCTTGGTGGCTGATGCAGGAGCCTGGGGCAGAGCAGGCATAGCATGTAGTACTGGGGATCAAACCTGGGTCCTTGTGCTTGCCTAGGCAGGTGCTTAAGACTGCTGAACTATCTCCACAGCCCCCGAAGTCAACCTTTGCCTTAGGAACCAACTTTAAAATTAAGTTTCTTAGGGCCCTGGGAGATAGTTTAATGGAGTAAGAGCTTGCTTGGCAAGCACAAGGCCCTGAGTTTGATTCCTGATAACATAATTAATTAATTTATTAATTAATTAAAGTTTCTTAGGCCAGGTGTGGTGGTACATGACATAATTCTAGCACTTGGGAGGCTAAGGCATGAGGATCACTTCGAGTTCAAGGCAAACATCGCTACAAAGTGAGCTTGAGGATAGCCTAAACTGCATGGTGTGACCCTATCTCAAAAAGACACAATAATAATTATAATAATAATACTAAAAGGGTTGGCCAGATAGCTCAGTGGATTAAAGCACAGGGACTGGGATTTGATCCTTGGTAAGCTGTGCTGGTTCCGCCCAAGGGGCACACTGAGATGGAGAATGAGCCTGGGTGTGGTGGCATGCACCTAACACTTGGAAGCTGAAAACAGGAGGATCACTGTGAGTCCAATCAGTGAGACCCTATAGTAGACCCTGAACTAAATACATAAAAATAACAAAAAAGAGAATAAATAAATAAAATAATAATAACATTAAGTTTCTTGGAGCTAGGGATATAGCTGATTGGTGTGCCATCTGCCTGGCAAGCCCAATATCCTGAATTCAATTCCGGGTACCAGAAGGAAAAAAGAAAAAATTAAGTCTTTTTCATGTAGTTGTCTTATATTCTACTAACTTTCTAAATAAAGGAATGATTTCTCATACATAATAGTGATAACTATCTCTAAAGCCATACTCAGCTCGAATCTGAGTAGAATGCTGCTATACAATGAATAAAAGATATACTCTCATCAATGTCCCATGACTCCTTGTGTGTGGTGTCAAAACAAATTGGATTATTAATTTTTAAAGCTCAAAAGAACTAGGCAGTAACCCCACTGCCTGGAGTGTAATTCCACTGCTCCGGGAGGCTGAGGCAGGAGGATGAGAAGTATGAGGCCAGCTAGACAACTTACAGAGACTATCTCACACTTAAAGTGGTTCATCCCTAACACTAGGAAAAACAGTAACAAAAAACACAGAGGAAGCAGAGGTCTTACAGCAGGCAGCACAGTAAGGCAAGAGGAATACTAGTATGAGCAGTGAGAAAATCTGTGTTCTAGGCCCTGTCAAGCTCTGCTATTTCCGTACCAGGAGCCCTTGCGATGACTCTTGAACTACAAGTGCAGCAAGTGCCTGGTAGCAGGATGTATTACGGAGAGTGTATGAAAGATGTCTATAGTCACAGTGAATTAAAAACTTTCTTCAACATTAGAAGATAATCTAATACTAAAATTTTACACTTGGATTTCTTTTCTTCAAAGAATAAAGAACAAATCAAAATGTAAATGCTAAGATAAAAACAGGGCTGAAAAGTTTCAAATTTTGTTTATGAGCATTAAGAAACTTTTATTAAGCCATCTAATGAAACACCTACCAACGAAACACAAATTAAACCCTCTATTAGGTCTTATTCAATAGCTGTTTTTTCCTTACATTCCAATAAAGCAACCACAGAATTAATGCATACTGAAATTGTTTTTGTTTTGTTTCCGTTTGCTTTTGGCTTTCTGACACAGTGTCTCACTACATAGCCCATGCTGGCCTCAAACTCATAGCAATCCTCACATCTCAGTCTGGGACCAAGTGCTAGGGCCATAGGTGTGTTACCGCATCTAGTGGAACTATTTAAATCTGTAAGGTTAAGGTTCATTTTAAAACTCATTCAAAGTAGAGCCAGACAAATAGTTCAGCAGATTAAAGCACCTGCAAGTAGGTTTAGGAGCTGGGAGTTCATCCTTAGGCCTGCCATGACAGCCCTGCCCCTCTGGGGCACGCTGAGACAGCAATTGAGGCTGGGCTGGGTGTGGTATTGTGCTACTGTAATCCCAGCTCTTGGGAGGCTGTAAACAGGTAGATCACTGAGTCCATTCTAGTACTGATACCCTGAACATCCTGAAGATCCTTCCCTAAAATAAATAAATAAAAAAAAATAAAACTCATTCAAAAATATAAAAACAGAAAAACTTAAAAAAAAAAACCTCATTCAGCCAGGCATGGTGGGACATCCACAGTGGAAGACCTCCCTGAGTCTTAGGCCATTCTCATGTACATAACTGAGTTCAAGCTCAGCCTGCACTATGCAGTGAGACCCTGCCTCAAAAAGCAAAAACAAAAATAACAACCACAAAACCTCATTAAGTAATTATCTAATTTATTGGAAAATTAACTTTTTGATAAAACAAAAAAATTACTAATTTTCAGTGTTAGTAACTCCAATTTACTTAATCCCTCAAGGAATAAATCACAAGTAACCAAGAAGCCATCAGCAATAGTGTCTTGCAATTGTAAGCAGCTTTCCTTAAAAAATCAGGAGATTTCATAAAAAACCTCTTAATTTTTGCCTACTATTACGAATGTCATGAAGTGGTACTTGGCACTTGCTTCCCTACCACCTTCCACTATCACTGAACTTTATATAGAATATTTTGGCTGTTCAATAAACTAGAACCACCACCCAAGAAATAACATTAATGTGACTATTTTTCTCTGCCATGACACTTAAATGTATATTATGTGATGACTAGACCCTTATCTTTACACATAATATAGACATGTAATATATGCACATACATCTGGATCCAAGAGGATTGCTAAAAATGTTAAATTACTAATTCAGCATTGCTTTTCTCTTTTTCTTCTTCTTTTGGTGTGTGGAACCCATAGTTTTGCACATTAGGAAATTCTGTCACAGAGTTATATACTCTAGCCAACAGTTACTGTTTAAATTTCCTTTAAGATCTGGCTATCAAAATATTAAAAGCTACATGTGTGCAACAGATTGATAACTCACTACAAAACAAGTAAGATGCAATAAAAATCCTAAGTCTTACCCTAAGCAGTAGCGGAAAAGTCTGTATTCTCACACAGTATTTAAAATCTATCAATGCATCTGGATTGAAGACTTCTGAAAGTCTATGGATAAGCAGCTCTGATGTAATTTTTTTTTTAACACTGAAGGAAAGTAAGTTTCCCTTTAACTGCTAGTATCTGGGCCAGGTTTTGGTTGAAAACTAACCTTGTGATACACAAAATGGCTTTCCTAAGTCCGGGAAATTAAAATTAATTAAGAATATGAAAGCAGCCGGGCGTGGTGGCGCATGCCTGTAATCCCAGCACTTGGGAGGCTGAGGCAGGAGGATTGTTGTGAGTTCGAGACCAGCCTGAGCTACAAAGTGAGCTTAAAGCCAGCCTGAACTGCATAGCGAGACCCTGTCTCAAAAAGACAAAAAAAAAAAAAAAGAATATGAAAGCAGGACTGGAGAGATAGCTCAGTGGCACAAGTGCCTGTCTGGCAAGTTCAAGGTTTTGAGTTTGATCCTTGGCCCAAAAACAGTGCTTGCTTTGGCAGCACATATACTTCGTACAAAAACAAAAGATTATGAAAGCAGAAATTATTTTAATAAAAATAAAAATGCAAGCCAGGCATGGCAGCACATTCCTGTAATCCCTATACTCAGGAGGCTGAGGCAGGAGTATTACTGAGGCCATCTTGGGCTATATAATCAGTTCAAGGCCAGTTCAACACCCTATCTTAAAAAAAAGAAATAAGCAGAATATACCTAGAGGTCACAGTCTATCTTGAATTTATAAATATACATATATAACTTAAGTTCAATCATAGCCTATCAACTCTGAAACCTATAAGTGAGTTCATTTCTACTTCCAATAGCCTATCTTTACTGATACCTTGGGTCTCACTACCCAGCTCAGACTCATAGTGATCCTCCTGTTTTCAGTTCCACAGAGCTGGGATTACAGGTGTGCATCACCACATGGGGGGAGAGGGGAGCATAGCATGGGGTACTAGGGATTGAACCTAGGTCCCTATAAGGAGTCAAGCTTTAATATAATTACAATGGAACATATTCAGAACTACAAAGGCAAGCAAGAGTTAGGTGGGATTAAATGTCCATGTTGTCAAGAAGACATAAGCTTACCCGATTTTCATCATAAATAATTTGGACAATACTGCGGTGTTTCTGCTCCACAGGAGGAGGGGACACAGGCTTCTCAGGCTCAGGAGGTTTAGCTGCTTCTTCTTCAAGCTGTTGCTAAGAGACCCAGAAAGGAAGAGTCAGACATCTGCTGCATGTCACCCACCCATAATTAATCAGCAAAGATAACACACACACAAAATGCCTGCTGACTTTGTGGAAAAATCATTTAATCAACAAGGGTCTCATAAACCCAAGGGCTCAAAGAAAAACAATCAGATTTAAGTAATATCTAAACAGCACAAATCACCCCAAGATAGACACAGAACAAAGGGGAAACATCCATATTTTAAATAAAAATTCAAAGTGAAACAGTAAGAAAAATCAAGCTTAATGAAGGTACCAAACATACCTCCATCACAATGACCTCTGTTGGCAATGGAAAAACACAACTACATGTAGTATACGTTACAGTCTGGTGGGAGCTATATGGCAGAAAAGAGGCAGAAGCTTAGCTCTTAACACCGTGGCACACTAACCACCAACTGCATGGAACTCCAGTCAAGCAGGACCAAACCCTTCCTGCATGCAATTATGTATAAGGCAAAAGTCTATCTGTATTGAGCCTCAAGATCACAATTCACAGGTGATGTGAGTACAGGACCTTTTCTGAGTCCTTTCCTCAATGCTAAGCAAGTATCTACCACTCATATGTACTGAAGGGACAGCAATACTATCAAATAGTTTTCTGAAAGAACTAAAAGGTATAAAGCACATTATAACTGTAAATGTTCAGGAACTATCACCTTTTCCCCCCACCTCTTAGTGAAATAAGCAGGGAATTGTTGGCTTTGCCTTCTACTTTCATTTCACCACCTAACCAGTGCTTGAAACATAATAAATGCTCAACAAATACCCATATGAATGAATAGGGGCTAAGTTTCCCTCATAAGAAGATAAAAAGAGCAACAGGCAAAGATAAGTGAAGTCTAGTACAAAGTCTACAGGAAAAAAATATATCTGTACTACCAAATAAAAGTGATAGTCAAACCTCTTTCTTCTGTTAAATCAGACCATGCTCAAATGAAAAGATGCAAATTATGCTAAGCAGCTTGTAAAAGCATTTCCATTTTGAAGCTGGAAGTCTCTTACTTGGATCTTGCAGTCTCTTATAAGCAAAAAGAATATCCTTGAAATCCTAATGTCATTTTTATGGTAATATATTCTTCAATGATGCCCTTTCTTAATTGCTCGAAGAGCCTAGCTCCTTTTAAAATCCCCACTGAAAAGAGTTGGCCAGATAGGTCAGCTCTGCTTAGGCAGACAGGGGCTAGGGGTTGAATCCCAGTCTGCATGTCAGCCTCACCCTCAAAATAACAAATCCAAAGAAAAAGAAGATACTGGAGGTAGTGTAGAAAACATTTACCCCCAGGGTGCACTGAGACCCATGATTGAAACTGGGCTTAGTGGAGAATGCCTGTAATCCCAGCACTTGGGAGGCTAAAAAATAGGAAGGATCATTATGAGTCTGATCTGTGCAGTAAGTCCCTGTAGACTCTGTACTAAATACATTAAAAAAAAAAAAAAAAAAGAATAAAAATAAAATCCCCATAGAAAAAAATCTTAAGAAAAATCACATTTCATTCTTCCTACCTATACAATCCTAGGATTAAATTGTAACTGAAAAGATAAAAACAAATTAGTAAATAAACACACAAATAAAAAACCACAACTTAGTTTTTTGAGATAGAACCGGACTATGCAGTTTAGGCTGACCTTGGGCTTACTTTGTAATCCAGGCTGGACTCAAACTCACTGAGATCCTCCTGACTCTGCCCCCTTAATGCAGGGATTACAGGGGTATACTACCATGCCTGGGTCCAATTATTTATTTTTTTACATTAACTTTACATTAATTTTCCCAAATTTAATTGCAAAGTTTACTGAAACAATATGAAACATATGGTTTAACATGATATGATAAACAAGTATTAATCTGTTTCTGGGTTGTACTATGTAGTTGACTGGCCTTGAACTCACCTTGTAGCCTAGGCTACCCTCAATCTCACAGTGATCCCAACCTTGAGTGCTGCTGAGATTACAGATGTGCACCACCAGGTCCATCCTGTTAATCTACTTCTATCCAGCTCTAATTTCTTTCTTTATTTATTCTAATAATTAATTAATTCTTTATTAATTTTTTAATTTTTGAATCTTTTTTTTTCTAGCTGTCCTTTATATCTATCCCTCAATATAATTTGGTTTCTATACATTTCCTAACAGTCATGCATTTCATTACTGCTAATAACTATACTGCATCTTATACTGGTCATATAATGTACTTTATTACCTCTAATTATCATGTTACTGAGTATTTACTATATTGTATACATAATGCAATATATTGAGAAGTTTAGTAAAATGAGACCCACAAAAAACATAATAGAATTGTCAAATATATGAGAAAAATGTAGTATAATTCAATAAAGTGGAATACTGAAAAACATGGCTGGGCAGATTTGAAAAAGAGCCAAATAGAAATTCCAGAAACATAACTATTGAAATTGAAGTTTGATTTGACAGCAAATTAAATGGATGAGAAATGAAGTTCAAAAGACTAAAACATAGGAAAGAAAAGTATAAAATCATGTTAAGTAAAATAAGTCAGACACATAAGCCTAACTACCACATGGTTTCTTTTAAACCAAAGTATAAATAAAGAACAAATATCAAAGCTAATTGATAGCAAACAGGGAGATAAATGTTTTACAAATAAGCAGAGAGCCAAAAGATAGAGGGAAAAGGGGAGAGGGGAAGAGAAGGGAATCTAAAAAAGAATTAAGATGTTGTATGTACACATACCAATTCTGCACTATGAATATAATCATTATGTAATATAAATATGTACTAGTAAGAATATTTTTTAAAAAAGAAAAAAAACACAGAAGATAAAAATGATTAGACTAGTCTGGCAAGATAGTCTAGCAGTCTAAAGTGCCTGTGCTTAGGCAAGCTGAGGCAAACCACAGGGATCACAATTCAATCCCAGGCACCCATGACCTGCCAGCCCCACCCACAGGGCAGGCTGAGCCACACACACACACACACACACACACACACACACAAACCTATCTGTCAAAAAAGGAAAAAAAGAATGATTAGACTTTATATCTCAAGGAGTTTTGTTGTTGTTGTTTTAATGTATTTAGCACAGAATCTACAGGGTCTAACTACACAGATTGGACTCAGAGATCCTCCTATTTTTCAGCCTGCCAACCTCTGGGATTACAGGCATGTACCACCACACCCAGTCTCATTTGCTATGCTGAGCTATCTGGCCAGTCCTAAGTGTTTTGTTTATTAAAAAATAAAGGGGGTAAGTGGGAAGGAGGGATAGCTCAATGGACAGGACTTTCCCTGGATTCAATTCCCAGCACTGGGGGTTGGGGTTGATAATGGCTTGGAACACATGAAAAACTCTTAACCCTACATTTAAGAAGCTCAATAAACTCATGCCAGACAGATTTAAAATCAAAAACCCACACTCCAATACATCACCATCAAAATAACAAATCCAAAGAAAAAGAAGATACTGGAGGTAGTGTAGAAAAAAATCAGATTATTCACAAAAGAATAAAAATTAGACTAAGGGTTGATATCTTAAAATGCAATGTATCAAGGAGACTAAGGATTACAAGTTTCAGACAGACAAAGGCAACAGTAGCAAAATCATTTCTCAAAAACTTTAAAGGATGGGGCAAGGCAGTGCTGGAAATGCAGCTCAGTGCAATGGTTTTAGGTTCCACACTTCACACTGAAAAGGTGGGACAGGGGTGAGAGGAGAAGACTTTATACTAAGATGAAATAACCACATACCAAAAATAAAGTATCTATCTCAATCATCAGGTGCAATCATCAGGTATTTAAGTCACAAAAGCCAAGCAAATACTATTTTTGTCAATTATCCGACCTGCACTAAAGAAAGTTATAAAGAATATTCTTTACTCAGAAATATGTTCCCCCAAATGGAAGATCTGAGCCTGAAGAAGAAATGATGAACAAAGATGACAAATACATAGGTAAACCTATAGAATCACTAGTTACACACACATAATAAGGCTATTGGCAGTTCACAAAAACAATTACGAATTAAAAGATATACCAATGTCAGAATATGAGTTGGGAAGAGACACAAACAATAGAAAGCACTACTACAGAAAAACAACATAGCAGGCCAAAAGTAAAGAACCAAAATTTTCAAAACTATATAAATATATTTTTTGGCCAAAATGTTAGCAATCAAGCCACAAAAATAACTCAAGTAATTAAACACTGGAACTTTTCAAAGCACCACTAATACTGAGCTTAAGAAATCATAATAAACAACAAAGTTTTACAAATAAAAAGGAGAATGTGCCTAGAGTATAAAGAAATAGGAAAAGAGAAAAAAAGGTACAAAATTAATGTGTTTAGTATTCAATTTAAAATGTTATTATAAATCAGATATAATGACACACAATAGCACTCAAGTGGCAGACAGGAAAATCTCTGTGAGTTAAAGGCCAACCTGGGCTTTATAATGAGTTCAAGCCCAGCCAGCATTACGGAGTAAGACTCTGTCTCAAAAAAAAAAAAACAACGAAACAAAAAACCGAAAGAGATTACAAAGAGCAGAATAAAACCATGGAAAGGAAATAGTAGAAACTTACTAGAGGGTACAAGTATAGTCCCAAAATTGAAGTTAGGGAAAACAAACAAACAAACAAACAAAAAAAAAACCTTTATTTCTAGGAGAAATAAAGCTGAATCATCACACTGGGAGGTATAGCTCAGCAACAGAGCACTTGTCAAGCATGTGCAAAGTCCTGGATTTAATTCCCAGCACCAAAAAATAAACAGAGGACCCTGTCTCAAAATAAAAGATTTTAAAAGGTCAAAGAGCCAGGAATGATGTTGCATGCTATAATTCCACCACTTAAGACACTGACAAAGTTTTTTTTTTTTTTTTTTTTTGGCGGAACCGGGGATTGAACTCAGGCCCTTGTGCTTGCCAGGGAAGCACTTATTCCACTGAGCCATCTCCCCGGCCCCTCAGACACTGACAAAGTTTTAAGTCCTGCCTGGACCACATAATGAGACCCTGTGTAAAAAAAAGTACATAAAATGAAATTTAAAAACCTAACCATTTAATAAAAATTCAATTGAGCTGGGCGTGGTGGCACATGCCTGTAATCCCAGCACTCGGGAGGCTGATGCAGGAGGATTGTTGCGAGTTTGAGACCAGCCTGAGCTTAAGGCCAGCCTGAACTGCACAGTGAGACCCTGTCTCAAAAAGACAAAAAAAAAAAAAAAAATTTCAATTGTTTCATGATTTCAACATCTTTGCAGCATTATAGATAGGAACTTTCTGACCTGATGACAAATGACTACAGAACCCTTAAGAGTACGTTCTAGTGGTTAAATGTAAGAAACATTCCTATGAAAAAGAAGAAACAATAATAGCCATTTTTGGTCATACTTCCAATATTGCTATACAGATTCAATGCAATCTGGATTAAAATACCATTAGTGTACCTCACAGAGCTAGACAAAATTTTCCTCAAGTTCATTTGTAAGCAAAAGAGACAGAATATTACAAGCAATCCTGGGAAACAAAGAAAAGGCAGGAGGTATCACAATCCCTGACCTGAAATTATACTGTAAAGATACTGTAATAAAATTAGTGTGGTACTGGCATAGAGACAGACCTGAAGATCAATGGAACACATTAGAAGATACAGACACCACTACAAATACACTCAGCCACCTCATCTTTGACAAAGGGGCCAAACAGGCTGTCCGCATGCCAAAGGCTAGAACCAGACCCATGTCTATCACCATGCACAAAGCGACAGTCAAAATGGATCAAACATTTAAACATTAAAACACAAACACTAAATCTTCTGGAGGAAAATGTAGGTAGAAATCTTAAAGACATAGGGGTAAGGTAGTTCATAAACAAAAAACAAACTGCACAGGAAATACGTCAAAGAATCAATAACTAGAATCTCATCTTTCTGAAAAATTTCTGCACTTTAAAGCACATAATCCAACACAGCAAAATGAAAACCAACAAACTGAGAAAAAATTATAGCTGACTGTCCCCTAGACAAAGCTTTGCCTTCTATGTAGAATATGCAAAGAATTAAAAGAAAATGAGGCCCCCCGAAATTAAAACCCAATCTAAAAATGGGCATCTGGAGCCGGGCGTGGTGGTGGATGCCTGTAATCCTAGCACTTGGGAGGCTGAGGCAGGAGGATTGTTGTGAGTTTGAGACCAGCCTGAGCTACAAAGTGAGCTTAAGGCCAGCCTGAACTGCATAGTGAGACCCTGTCTCAAAAAGACAAAAAAAAAAAAGGGCATCTGATGGGCCAGCCAAATAGCTCAGTGGATTAAAGTGCCTGCAGGCAGGCACATGGGCCAGGGTTCAATCCCCAGGGCTGCCATGCCAGCACCACCCATAAGGCATGCTGAGACAGCAATTGAGACTGGGCTTAGCAGCACACACCTTAATCCCAGCTCTTTGGAGGCTGTATACAAGTCCGATCTAGTAGTGAGATCCTGAACAGCCTGTAGACCTTTGCCTAAAATAAAAATTAAAAAATAAAACTGGGCATCTGAGATGAATATATACTTCTCAGAAGAAGAAATACAAATGGCAAGGAAATATATGAAAAAATGTTCAACATCATTGGTCATTCAAGAAATGCAAAT
This sequence comes from Ctenomys sociabilis, assembly GCA_004027165.1. Classification (NCBI taxonomy): domain Eukaryota; kingdom Metazoa; phylum Chordata; class Mammalia; order Rodentia; family Ctenomyidae; genus Ctenomys; species Ctenomys sociabilis. The sequence goes on from PVKA01002152.1 coordinate 127,956, forward strand.
TAAAACTACACTGAGATTCTATTCCACCCCAGAAAAAATGGCTAACATCAAGAAGTTGGCCAATAACGAATGCGGAAGAGCCTATGGAGAAAAAGGAACAGTTCTGCACTGTTGATGCATGTGCAGATAGGTACAACCACTATGGAACTCAGTGTGGGGATTCCTTAAAAAGCTAGGATTGGAGATCCCATTCAACCCAGCTATTCCCCACCTGGGTATTTTTCCAGAAGAACTGAAAACCTCATACCACAGTGCACTCATATTATAGTAGCACAATATGTTATAGCTGAATCCTGCAAACAACCCATATACCCACCAACTGAAGAATGGATAAGGAGTCGGTTGTGGTGGCGCATGCCTGTAATCCCAGCACTGGGAAGGCTGAGGCAGGAGGACTGTTGTGAGTTCAAGACCAGCCTGAGCTACAAAGTGAGCTTGAGGCCAGCCTGAACTGCATAGTGAGACCCTGTCTCAAAAAGACAAAAAAAAAAAAAAAAAAAGAATGGATAAGGAATATGTGGTATTTTTACATAATAGAGTATTATTTAGCTATCAAACAGGAAAAATTTGAGTCTTTTGTCTGTAAATAGATGCAACTTGAGAACATGCTCTTAAGTGAAATAAATCAGACTTCATGTACAAACGTATTGTTTCTTTAAGTGTAAGAATCTAAAAGGGGAAAATGGAATCTGAAGGGTATAATAGATACTAGTAAAAGGGAATGAATTTATTCAAAAAGAAAGAGTTACTGAGTTGAGGAGATGTACAGGAGAGGCAGTGGGGGGAAGAGATTTATCTATGTATGCAAGCAGAATGGTTTGGACAACTGTACTGTGCATTTCTGCTGGTCTATGGAAAACATCAGTTAATGCTTTGTTTCATATCTTTTTTTCAATTGTTTCTCCTTTTTGTCTTCGAAATTTCTTATATATTTCTTTTTTTTCTTTTTTCTTCCAATTTTACATGAATGTATCTGGTAATATGAGTAACTTGGTGGAAGACAAGACACTGTATTACAACAAATACTGTGAAACTCATATTAATTTGTTAAGTGAAAATTTGTAACACTTGCAATTATTTGTTTTAATTCTAATTTGTACTCTTTAAAAAAAATGACAATTTTCAGTGTTTTGTTATAATCTGAGCAATAAGGCAATAGAAGAATAAATCAAGGAAATAAAAGCTGAAAAGAAAATATTCATTTTTTAAAAGTGTTGATAGAACCACTAAAAACATGCACAGAAAACCCAAAAGAATCTACAAATAAACCACCAGCATCAAAACAATAACTGAAAGGAATAGGGGCAAGGGGTTCCATCCCCGGCCCGCTGTGATGACCCAGCCCCCAGGGTGCGCTGCAATTGAGACTGGGCGTAGTGGTGTGCACCTGTAATCCCAGCTCGTGGGAGACTGTAAACAGCCAGATCACTATGACTCTATCTAGTAGTGAGACTCTGAACATGCTGTAGACCCCTTCCCAAAACACAAAAACAAAAAAACAAAGGAATTGGCTGATGAGTATTAAAAAAAGTTACATGCAACACAAAAAAATGTCATTTTTAGCAACGTGTTATAAACAAAAGCATAAAAAATATAAAGCAAGGTTGAATTTATCACGTAGCATATAAAATATTTATGGACAAAAGAACACGAAACACTTCTAAAGAAATGGAAGATATACCACAGTTATGCCATGAAAGACTGAACATAATAAATATTGTTCTCATCTCTATATTTTATATTATTCCAATTAAAATTCCAGAAACATTTTCTGGAGAACCAAACAACAAATACTAAAAGTTGAATGTGAAACTTAAAAAACAGCTAAAATATGCTTATAGTGGGTTTTGCTTATGAATAGGAATTATAAATCTCTAATAATTTGGAGAGTCTATTGTATTTGTGCATTAATATTTCCTTGTTTCCTTGTATAGACAGACCTATACAAGGAAACTCAAAGCCCAGAAATCAATCCATACATACATAAAAACAAGAATTACAATGGAGCCAATATTATAGAACAGTTGGGAAAAGAATGGACTATTCAATTATCAATATAGTAAAAAAGTGAATTGACATAATTTCAAACTGACATAAAATTCAATTTCCCATGGATTAAAGAATATGAGAAGCAAAACTATGAAACTTTAAAGATAAACTGCCTTACTCATACAAAATCCAAAGAAATTTTTTTCACTTAAAACCGTAATTTACAGCCAGAGATGCACAGTGCCTAATGGCGAGTGTAAGTTGCCAAGTTTGATTCCCAGTACAAAAAAAGCCAAACCAAAACCAAACCCCCCAACACAAAATTCAAATCAAAACTCAAACACAAGAAGAAAGCACTGATGTACATCTTTGTGACCTTGGATTTGGCAATGGTTCTTAGGATATGATACATAAAGCACAAGTAATTGAAAGAAAATAAATAAATTAGGTATCAATAAAAATAGAAACTTTTGTACATGAAAGGATTCTACTAAGTTGAAAGACTACATACAGGTCCTAATATCCAAAATATAAATATAACAACTCTCAAAATTGAGCAATAAAAATACAAAAAAAATAAATAAATGAAGTATACACATGGACATTTATCTTAAAAACTACAAATGGCCTAATAAGCACATACATAACAAGGCACTAAAATATCATTAAAGAAATACAAATCAAAGTAACAATGAAATACCACTTCACATGTACTAGAATACATAAATATACACACACAAAAGGGAAGATAATACATGTTAGTAAGGAAATAGAAAAAATAGAGCCCTAACAAACTGTTGATGGGAATGTAAAATGGCAGGGCCACATTGGGAAAGTTTGGCAGGTCCTAATACATTAAAACCATATGACCCAGGAATTCCACTCCTAGAGATAGATAGATAGATAGATAGATAGATAGATAGATGGATGGATGGATGGATGGATGGATGGATGGATGGATGGATGGATGGA